>JAVXUP010003050.1:0-90362 GCA_033070095.1 Escallonia herrerae | reverse complement strand
GTGGGCCTTCATCTACAGGGACTCTCGCCAAGCACACGCACCACCGCCACCACCGCCTCCACCACAACAGCCTACACCGTCACAGCCACCAGAGGCGCGTCCTTTGGTGTCCTTGGAGAGGACCTGATCAGATCTGACAACGCATCACCACGCACTTCGTGTCTACTCATACGTCCAGCAATGCCAAATCTGGACTTTTTTTCTTTTTTCAGATCTGTTGTTCTAGAGAAAATCAAAGCATCATGGTGGGTTTTGATCTGAGGGAAGGAGGCAGATATCAGGGTTCATGTTCAACTAGAAATGCACCTAGGATAATGGTTCGTGGTGTTTATGTTCGGGCTGAGCAGGCTATTTGTGAAGGAGGAGTTACAGCTCCTGTTTTGGCAAGGCTGGCCGGGATTTGGGCACCGGCAGGCCTGTTTATGGTGTTCAGCATTTGTTCGATGCTCTTTTCGGTGGCTTAACTGTTGTCGTCCTTCGCCGGCAGCTGCTCTGGCCGTTTCAAGCTCTCCCCGCATATTTTGTGGCTGTCGTTTCTGGGTTGGGGTTGTGATTTGCGCTGCCTGTTTGTCGGTTTCTCGGCTGGTGACCGGGGCCGGGTTGCTCATCCCCGCTCCATCTTCCTCCTCCCTTCTTCCCCCACCCTTCCCCTTTCCCCCCTTCCTGCCCCTCCCCGGCTTCCCTTTGTTCGCGCTGGCCCTAATTAGGGTTTGCACTGGCAATGGCTGGGCTTTTTTTGGGCAAGAAAGAGGAGGAGGACGAATGACTTAAGTGTATTTTTGGTATATCGAAATAAATTTGTGTTGCCATAAATTTTTTTTACGATTCCCTAACGAAAGTGAGTTTTGTGTAATACGATGACAAACAACAGAGGGCGGGGAGTAATAAAAAATGTTAAAGGTAGCCGTGTGTATTTAATTTGATTTGTTATAGTGTAATTGAATCCTAATTTGTTATAATTGTATTTGATTTGCTATAATGTAATTGTAATTAATTTGTTATAATGTAATTGTATTTTGTTTGTTGTAATGTAATTGTAACAATTAAACCCTAATTACCCCTAATTGTTACCAACTAACCCTAATTGAACCAAATTAACCCTAATTATACCTTTTTAATCAATTAATAGTAATTAACCCCGAATATGTAACCCTAATTAACTCTGATTAACCCAAACTGAACCAATTAACTATAATTAAGCCTCATTAAACCTAATTGAACCAGTTAGCCCTAATTAATCCCGATTTACCCTAATTGAACCAATTAACCCTAATTAGCCCTGTTACTCCTAATTGAACCAATTAACTGTAATTAGCCCTGATTAAACCTATTTGATCCAGTTAACCCTAAGTGAGCCAAATTGACCTTAATTAAACCCTAATTACCTGTAATTGAATATTTAACCGTAATTAACCCTGCTTAAACCTAATTGAAAGAATTAGCCATATTTAACCCGATTAACCCTAACTGAGTGAATTAACTGTAATTAACCCTAATTGAACCAATTTGCCCTAATTTATTCCGATTTACCCTAATTCAACCAATTAACCCTAATTACCCCTGATGAATCTTCATTGAACCAATTAACCGTAATTAGCCCTGATTAAACCTATTTGAACTAGCTAACCATAAGTAAACCAAATTAACCATATTAAACACTAATTACCCGTAACTGACCCAATTAACTGTAATTAACCCTGATTAAACATAATTGAACCAAGTAGCCCTAATTAAATCTTAATTAGCCCGAATTAACCCTAATTATAGAATTTAACGACATTGATTATGGAAAATATTGTTGCATATGTTACCAATTTTTGAGAAGAAAATGTGTCTGTGCAGGACATGTGAGTTGTTGCATTATAGAAGGAGAATTGTGGTAAAATGGCATCTTCACCGGTCCGATTTTATGGGTGGATATACAAGGTTAGATGGTTTTGCTAGAGTTGGATATTCTTCTTCACAAGATCTCTGATCAAAGACCATAACATCAAAAACCATTTCACCTTCATGACTGAACAATAAGAAATACCCATCTACTACCCCATTATCCTCGGCAAACTCTGTCCATCCATTCTCAAAAAAATCATGTCACCTTCATGCCTGAACACCAAGAAATACCCTTCTACTACACCATTGTCCTTGGCAAACTCTTTCCATCCATTCTCAAAAAATCATGTCACCTTCACGCCTGAACACCAAGAAATACCTTTCTACTACACCATTGTCCTCGGCAAACTCTACGCATCCATTCTAAAAAAAAAAACCATGTCACCTTCACACCTTCACACCAAGAAATACCCTTCTACTGCACCATTGTCCTCTTACCCCGAACCTTGGTATTTCTTGCCGGTTATTTTAGCTCTTTAGCGATAATTTTTTGCACACGACATTTAGCGTCAATTTGTATAAATGATATTTTATCGACAGCCGTGAGCAACAATTTCTAATGCTCTTAAGTTACAAGTTATTGAGGTGGGAAGAATGTATTGCCCGAAATATTTCATTGGTCGATGAAAATTTTATTTTAACCTTAGTTATTGTGATTTTTTAAGAGGAATGTGGGTGAGATGAGAAAATGGGCTAAGTGTGGGGGGTCTTTTAGATTATTCTAACCTAGGGCAACCATATATAAAGGGAGTTTTAAGAGGGCAGCCGTCCTAGCAAATCTGCCACCCCCTTTACACGAAGTCCAGAGAGGGAGAGGGAGAGAGAGAGAGAGAGAGAGAAGGAACAAGGCTAAGCAAGGGAAAATTCAAGGTAATGATCCATAAAATCTCTCTTTAGTTTAGCTACAAATTTGGACATTTTATATGTATGTTTGGTGTGGAATTGATAGCTTTCGGTAGTATTTGAGAAGAAGGCCGCTATAGAGCAGATTAAGAGTGGGTTAGGGTTTTTTCATGTCTCCTTTATTTTAAATCCGATTAATATAATTTTACCTTTTCTAAAAACGTCACTCTCTTTCCTTCAACTCTTTAGTTTTGAGTTTTCTTAGAATCCCATGTTTGCACATTGAAAATCGATCTTAGAGTCAGTCAATCTACTGCAGAAATCCAGAATTTTTGGTTTCTGGGAGCCACTTCGATTTATCACATAAAATTATTTAACCATGGTATGTTTGTGAAATTTATATTTCTTGAAACCTCAGAAAGTCCTCCTAAACTTTGTAGTTTTGAGTTTTCTGAGATTCGTAGTATTTCGACTTCAAAATAATTATTTAACAAAACTAGTCTGCAGAGAGATGTGCTATTTTGATCAGCCACTTCGATTTACTGTAGAGAAGTAACTACTCATTGGAAATTTTGAACCTTATATTTATTAAAATGCTAAAAAGTATAATTTAACTTTTTAGATCTTTCGAAGATTCATCATGTTTCAGCCTCAAAATGGTCAATCTACAAAATTAGGGTTTGCCAAAAAATGTTGTTACTAGAATTACATATCAGTCCATTGCCTAAGCATTTTTAATCCCATTTCTGAGCATATTTGGGCAATGTGTGAAACTAAAACTAGCCTTATTTTTGTGAAACCTTCAATGAGAAATTTATGGGATTTTTCTGGGCATGAAAAATGCCTAAAATGATTTTATATTAAAAATAGGCTTTTGAATTGTTTGATATAGTAAACAAAATTAGTTTTAGCCAAACAATTTATAGTGACCTAAAAGTACTGAGATGCTTGAGTGTCTAAAATTTGGTGACATTCTGGTGTCATTTAATATATTTTTGAAAACAGGAACATTAGCACTCAATTTAAGGAGCAGTTTAGGGCTCCGAGCGGAAAATTTCCCAAAAAGCCATTATGGGGCAAAAAACCCACCTAGCTATTTAAAAATCTCCGTTTGGGTTATATCTAGCTGTGTAACGGTATGTTAGGTGTCGGGGGTAAATAGGTAATTTTGTAGAAGTCTAGGGGCGGTTTGGTAATCTTACTCACTCAAGAGAAACGTAATACTTAGGCGTGCTCGAGCTGTAATTAATGACGTCCTTGTGGTTTTGTATTTAGGTTTCAATAGACAAGAGGTAGAACTGACTTTTGAACGAGCTCAAGAACCAGTTAGTGAGCGAGGCAAGTATTCCAATTAGAAGTTTTAAAGACTTTCACATGCTACTGTTTGTTTTTTGTTTTGTCTGTAAATTGGTTTGATGCGAAAATGCATAAAAAATTCCATGGAATATTTCTCTGAGTAATGTTTTAAAGTTCCCTTATGTTGAAAAAAGACGGTATTTCTGACTTGGTTGTTGTGCTCTATATTCACGGGACGGGACGATACGTTGATGCACAGTACTGTTTCTCGTGGTTCGCCTTTGCGTCCACAATAATATTTATCCCAGGAAGGGGTAGGGATTGTGGGCCCTAGTCAGGGGAGAATATACGCTGACCACAACATACCTAAGTTATGATGAACTGTGATAGCTGTTAATGACCCTTCTTAATGTCATGCCTATGTTTTGAAAATATTGGATGAATTGCTTGCATAAAGTACACTACAAGAAACAGTGCCTTTAGCGACTGCGTCTGGCGGTCGCTAAAGGTGTCAACGCGGTCGCTAAAACGGTCGCTATAGGCCAAGTCGCTAAATTTTAGAGACCACTTTAAAAATTCGGTCGCTAAATTTAGCGACCGTTGACTACATTTAGCAACCGCATAAGGCAGTCGCTAAATATTTTTAATTTAAATTTATTCTTTTTTTAATATTTTTTATTAAATTATATTATATATTGGCGACCGACAGTTGCAGTTGCTAAATATATTTAAAATATTATTTTATTTTTTAAATTTGTTTTAAATTTTTTTAGAAATATATTAAAAATATTTAGCGACCGCATGTATTCAATTTAGCGACCGCTATGTGCCGTCGCTAAATATTTTTAAATATTATTTTATTTTTTAAATATTAAAATTAGCAACCGCTTTATTTCATTTAGCGACCGCACATCGCGGTTGCAAAACCTGGCTTTGCCAAAAAAAAGAAAGGAGGTCAAATAACCTGTCCAAAACCTGTCGCATAACTAATATTAATTCACAAGCAATTCACATCCAATCCAATCGATCCGAAAACCGATTTAACCTCGGTTGAAACGGTAATAAATGCGTTGAAAGCTTTCAACGCATTCGTTCATAACCGTTTCAACCCCCTGTCCCGCATTCATTCAAACAACTTGTCGCATTCATCAAAGTATAGATAAACGTTGACATTTACATTAAAATAATAGAATTCATAAAATTAAATACCGATGATCAATTCAAAACAATATAATAAGATTCATTGCATAAATCAAACCAAACCCCTATCTAAATCACTCGTCGGCAGAACAACTAGCCCCGTCATCATCTTCTTCATTCCTCGATAAAGAAGGCACGTTCGATCCAACAACATCTTCATCGCCTCGGGGGTCACCGGCACTAGGATCATCGGTATCGCCCTGCACGAAGCCATACAAATGATTCAACATCATATATCAAATCAAGATCACATATAGAGCACAAAATACATAAGTACTTGAGAAATTTTGTATTACATGTAGTTTGGGCCCCTTTAGAATTACATAACCGTCATCGAGCATCATCCGCATGCGCGCATCAAACATTATGTTGAAGCGCTTTTCCTTCGTCGCAGCCGTCGCATCTGCCCGAGGACCGGTACAACTGGTCTTGCCTGACGATTGAGGTCTGCCGGCTAGCAACCCTTGTGCACTTGTTACGTGTCATCACTCTGCTTCAAAGTTGTTTGCTGCCATAATCATGTAGAGTTGGTTTAGGTGGTCATTCTTAACAAAATCTAGGCCTTTGCCACTTCTTATTTTGTCATTCTCATCATTTACTCATGGTTTACATGCAGCTGACGGCAAATTCATTTACGATCATGGTATTGATATTGCCATAGGACAGTTGTGCTTCTTAAGCTGCAGCTGAATCAAATCTCTGCATGTGTAAGTTATAATCCATGTTCAATTCCTTCAATAGTTTTTACTACCTGCATACCTAAATGAAAGTTCTAAGTTTCCATTTGCTTGCCAGTTATTACATAAGAATTTTGTGTTTGTGGATATTTGCTTTCTGCTCAAGTCCTAGTAATTATGTGTTTATTGGTATGGTCTTGCAGCGTAACCTCTTAAGCTGAAATTCTTGCACCCAAAATTGGCAGCCTACTCAATTGCTTTGAATTTCCTTGGTTATTTGTCGACCCAACTTTCTTATTAGTTGAGAGAACTATGATATGCATAAATAAAATGTTTGGGGTTGATTATATTGCCATCAACATAAACATTTATTAAACATAAACATTAACCCATCAATCATGCTTTGTGTACATACAAGCAATTGAGATTAAAGATCAACTTCCTTTGACCATAGAGAGTTCTCAACTCTCCATATTCTCTGCTATTTACAAAAGTGAACATGTATTTGAACTGTTAAGAGTTAGTAGCACAGGCACATAAGCAGGATAGCATTGTTGGCTTGCAACTTTATGAAACTATACCAACCTGACTTTAGTTTTGACAACAAAACCATATTAGGCACCTCTTGACCTTTTTTACTTGACCCTCAGACATCCTAGTCTTACTGAAAGTTTCACTCTTATGGCTCTGCCTTAGCAAGTCGGTCCTGCTTGACCTAAAGCCCTTGCTTCTTCTCCAGAACTCCAACTTGGCATTAACCTTTGTTCAAGTCACATCAAGTAATATTATATCATTCAAAGCTAATGATACCGGAGAATTTGTCCCGAGCTTTCTAAATAAGCTCATCTATAAAAGAAGACATAACATAAAGACTCAAAGTTGATATTTGGTTGAGCCTGGTCAAATGTGGCTTTCAAGCTCTTGAGACTAGACTTGATGGTGGATCCTTTCCATTGGAGTGTCCACAAGTTTACGCATGTGTCGCACTTAACGCTAACAAAATTTACACGCTCGGTACTTCTTCTTCTTCTTCTTCTTCTTTACTTTCTCTCCAAACCAAAACACACTCACCAGCTCATGGTTACTGTTCACGCAGCTTCCCTTGTTCCCCATTTTCATCTCATAACCATCACTTGCTCACACATGAAATGCCACTCATAACACACACTATATACACACATATATACATTATGCACTCATGTAACACACACAACCCATTACCTCCACAACACATCCACAAATATATAAATACATACATCCATCATGCCCACTGCCGTGAGGCAGTGGGTCTCCCTCTCCCTTTCTTCTCTCTTTTTTTTCTTTCTTTTTGTTTTGCTTTGTTCCACTCAAGCATTACACGTACTCTCATAGTACACCCCCGTATACACATACACACACACACACCCCCTAGAGCACTCATTCACACGCACACACACATGAGCACCCAGCTCAAAATGAGCTGCCTTTTGGCAGCATCACCATGTGCAGACACACACTTCGCACATCTTCTCCCTCCTTTATTTTTTTAACACACACACAAACTCACACCTGTATACCCATTATACACATAAACATATTCACACATAAGACATACACAACACAGCTACACACCCATCTCCTCTCACACCCACATGGACTTTCCCCAAACCCACTTCATGGTAGCCCTCCTTCTTGCCGCATAAACACGTAGATACACACATACACTCATGCATCTCGCAAAACACACACTCTTGCACAGCACTTCACTGCTATACGGCTGCTCCTTTCTCTCCTTTTTCATGCTTAAACCCACTTCACCCACACAATACATAAGCACCTGCTAGCACCATACACAAAACATTTTAGGACAAACTTGTTATACCAATTTTTACACACGCCTAGCCACACATTTTCACACCCAAAAATTAACACACAGTAACACTGTAATCACCACTTCCTTGGCCGCCATTTCAGCCCTTCTTCCACCTTACAGATCCTCACTTAGCAAACTTGTTCCACCAACAAAACACAAACTTACTGCGCCTGTTTCACGCCTCCTTTCATGTACACGCCCATACAAAGCACACCCACAGTGTAGACTAAACCCATTTTCAACCCCTAAACCCACTATCATCTCTCTTTCTTTCCTTGCAAACTCACATACATATACATTCACACAACCACCTCCGCACAACACTCACGCACATACAAAACACACATATTCACTCATGCACAGGTCATACAGATTTACACAAACACTCACTTCCGCACTCAAACGTCTACGGCAATTTATTCTCTCGTTTACAATTACAACCCACACCCACTACGCCCAACACAAACTACCGTAACCCACATACCCAATCCCAAAATAAATTTGATTCAGAGAATAAGTAAAGACCATACTTGAGGTTCCCCCAGAATCCTTTCTTCACTCTCTCTCTCTCCACTCTCTATCTCTCTGCCATTTTCAGAAAATAGGTATGAATAATATAGGGCCAGCTGCTTTAACAAAGCCTTATATATGAAAGGCATACAAACAATGCTTAATGCTAAGGATTTGCAGATCAACTAAGAATTAGAGAGGGAGTAACCATGAAAGAAACAATTTGACCCTTCTCGTTTGGAACGCTTTTGCTACAGAAATGATGCAATACAAGAACAAATAGATCTATACGCCAAAGTAAGAACAAACCTGCCGCTGCCGCTCCTCGTTCCCTAAAGTCGCCGACAAATCGGTCGCTCAAAGCAGTCGCCGCCGCTCTCTTTCTCTCTCGCCCAGATTTGTCCCGTTTGTATTTGGCGGTAACTGGGAAGTGACAAAAGTTCATGACTAAATTCAATTTAGGGTTTTTTTGGACTAAACGTTGACTAAAACTTTAGCGGCCGCAAACTTCGGTCACCAAATCAGTCGCTAGTTTAGCAACGGCAACGGCAGTCGCAAAATTCGGTCGCTAAAGCCAAGTTTTCGTTGACCATGAATATTTAGCGACCGCAAAATATAGCAGTCGCTAAATCGGTCGCTAAAGTATATATTAGCGACCTCATGTTTTTGCGGACGCAAAATGTGGTCGCTAAAGCCCCTGTTTCTTGTAGTGGTATATATGTATAGTATCTTCTGTGAAGATGTTTACCAGTTTTTAATCGAAGGGAAACCATGGCATGCTTCTATGAATCCCAAAACCTATTTTAGGAACGTGGTATGTGTACTTACTGGGCCCCAAGCTCCCTCTTTTATAAATGTTTTTAGGTCATTATCTAGATGGAATCGACACTGATGAGGGCCACGAGGATGTAGCTATGGTAGACGACTGCTAGAGGAGTTGTAGTCATCTTAGATTGTTTAATAAATCATTTGGTGGAGTGCTAGTACTAAAGTTATAATTTGAGATTTTTTGGAGCTTAGATCTCTACCGGATTTAAAATGACCTATGTTAGTTGTTAAATAAAGAATGTCATTGGAGATTCATTGCCTGATTTTAGATATATTATTAAGGAGATAGATTTAAATTACTTAGTTATAGATTCTTGTGTACAGGTTGTAGTAAGGCCTGACAGAGCCTTGGGTGGATGTTCGGATGGGCCTGCGGCCGGTCACAGACCTAGCTCATGGGCTCACCCGTGGGTTTGGGTCGTGACAATTGTCCTTGTGGCAAACTCTCTCCATCCATTCTAAAACAAATTGCTATTTATCGTCACTAGCTACTTTTGTTCTCCTGAACCTGGAGCCGGATGAGGTCTGTGCTCTAACGTACACTCAAATCGATGTAAGTTACAAATTAATTTGTTTAAGTAAAGAAAATTTTGGCTATGTATTTGATTTTTGTTGCCTTAATGTCTTCAATGTCAATCACAGTTTTGTAGGCCTCGTATGAACAGATCATGGGATCAGGGCACTGTTGCTGGACATAGTGAGCCGAATTCCAATGACAGTACTCCCGTGGATGAGCACAATCAGGAAGATTCAAATCCTAGTTTCGCCGACCCCTGAGCCCTTCCCCTCACGTGCCCACCTGCACCTGTGTGGATCCTCGCCCCTAGTTGTATCCCCCTCTCGTGCCCTCCTAGACTTGTTCTTCCCTCTCCTGCTCTATTATATTTGTATCATGTTCCCGTGCCTTCTTGAACTCTTTATACATTTTATTTTTCGATTAGTATATTAAAATTATTTAACCCTAATTTGGATTGAGAATATATTCTTGGGGACTGAGACTTGATTACAGTTTTGTGTATTAAAAAAACAAAAAAAAAAAAGATTTTAAAAATTGATTTGACTTTTAGCGACGAATTTTATTCCGTCGCTAAAAGTCTTCAACTAAATGTACATAATACTTTTAGTGACAGAAAAGACCGTCGCTAAAAGTATTACCGACGGACGCGACAGATATTCTGTCGCCGAACTTTACCATCGCAAAATATTTTAAGCAATAAATTAGTTTTAAAAAAAATGAAAAATATATTTAGTGATGGAATATCCGTCGCTAATTGAATATATCGTCCCGTAACTAAATGTCAATTTTTAGGCAATGACTTTTCAAATTCTGTTGCCAAACTTTTAGTGATGGAGTTATAGGCAATGGACTTTTAGCGACAAGCTGCCCGTCACTAAATGTCAATTTTTAGGAGACGGATTTCCAAATTCCGTCGCCAAACTTCTAGCGACAGGCTGTCTATCGCTAAATGTCTTTAGCGACGGAACTATCCGTCGCTAGAAGTATTTTTTCTTGTAGTGCAATGTATGGACGTGCTATAACATTTGTGATGACAAGTAATGGCAGATGAATGATTTAAGCATCCAATTTCTCATATCATCAGAGATGAGTTCATTCCGAGCTGCTAATCCGATTGACTTCATACTGGCATGAGTGGTAATAGCAATTAAAATTGCTAGGTGATTTTTCAAGAAGAATAGAATATGACGACATAAATTACGATTGATCGACAATAACAGTGTCTTGCGCACGTACTGGATATCTTGATCCATGAGGAGTTATAATTTTCACTGATGTCTACGTAGTCCGATCAAAGGTAAAAACTAAATATAGTCTGCTACAAGTGCTATAATATTGTGAAGCTCAGGAGTAATGATTTTTTGTAATGTACCTAAGGTAGCATCAGTACCCAAGTAGTCAATAACTTATGCCAGGGGAGCAAAATTGTCTAGACGCAACCTTGTTTTTGCATGATGCTCAATGCTTTCTATGATCATCTTCGAATTCAAGATAATTTGGTGTGGTTCTCGACAAACTGTTGGATTAGAGGAACCTTTTGCACACTTCCATCACTGAATAGATAATCTTCATCTGCATTCAGGACAGCGTGAAAAGCTCAGAATAATATTCCCCGTGTCATGTTTAAAGGTAGTCAATATAAGTAATAGCACAATGAAGTTGGTACGCATAGCAGTATGTGTAAGAAGAAATTACCTCTTCATCAACCAGTATGTAGTTTTAGAATTTTGTTAGACTTGACATTGACAAGCGAACATGTTGTTTCTGCAAAACACGACGTTTGGCCTTCCAATGTTTAGTTTGCTCGTCTGACAAAGCATCATAAATCGGCCATTCATAGAAGCAAGTAGGAGCAAAATAGTAGCTCCAATCAGTGTCATTGAACCATCTCCTTAGAAAAAGATAGTAGAGTATTTAGAAAACCATTGCAGTTGAGAATCTTTTTAGCCACTTCGTGGAAAGCGAAGCAGATGAAGCATGTGCAGGAGTAGATTAAAATACAAGAAATTCTCTGTTAGAAGTGAAATAAAGATAGCTAAATTTCATGATTCGTAGGATCCACTTTCCACGTGCTTGATTATTTTCCTGCAAATTACGCACTTCAAAGCTACATATGAAAGCTTATCTTTATCAGCATCTTCCCTACCTTTGCTGGCTCTGAAATTCGAAGCAACTGCTAATGCACAACAATCATGTTACCCCTTCGCTTTCACATATATTCAAACACCATTATGCAATGGGATCATGTCTCGTGATTGTTTAGGCCACACAGGCGCAAGATGAATGCATAATATGCACATGGGTGCTAATTGAATTTGCTTGATGCTAGTTGGGCAATCTAACGTAGCAAAAATGGAACTGCAATATGCGAATGGAAATTATCACTCGTTGCATAATTTATCTACATTGCAGACGAGATACAAAACAGAAAACTTATCAGAAGACATCACAAACTCTAAGTAGAAAAGCGAAAGATTGGAATTACCTGATTCTACATCAACCACGGTCCTTGGACGAGCCCTTATAGAGTTGTTTTTAGCTAGCATGACTCAATCCATTTGCTGTCATTAGCACTATCGTTGTAGCGACAAAATGCTATAGTAAGGACCTTAACAATTAGAACCTCTCCATGAGCTATATCTCTATTTTCAATTAAAGCAAACAAGAGTTATTTCATTCTTACCCCCGCGCTCTCTCTCTCTCTCTCTCACTCTTTTCTTTTTGGTCACAATAGCACATATATCTTATTGATTCACTGCAATTGTCATTGAAATGATTTTTTGCTTTTATTCCAGTAGAAGCAAAAATCTTCACTTCTCAAAATCAGCAAATAACGTAACCACACAACCTAAGCAAATTATCCCTTAAAAAACACTAAATAGTCGACAGATGAACCAAGTTGCTATGAAATAACTGAGGGTTGCTAGGTAGTTGAAGTTTTCATGAGAGAACTAGTAGATATTACCTCCTTCTTCCGATTGATTAGCGGCGGCTGGAAGGAAGTCGAATTCTGTAATCTTCCTCTGCCAAAAGCTTCAACAATTAGGATAATATTTTGCCTTCTGCTCCTACTTGTGCGAATCGAGTCAAAGAGAAACTAATGCATAGTAGTGTACTGAGTTGACATGAGTGGGTTAAGTGGAAGGAAATGAAGATGAGATGAAGGTGTTTGCACTGCTGGGCAAAATCACAATTGATTTGTGCACCCGCCGCAAAACAATCGATTAAAAGCGTGGGATATTTTTTGCCTCTAGGATATTTTTTGCCTCTTACACTATACTATTTCAATTTGACTGGGGCTTTTGCTTCTCTACCTCCATAAATTTAATATCTAATTTTAACCTGCATGTCCTAAATTATTTATCTATAATCGCTCTTCTGTTGGTTGACTCATAATCTGCAATAAAAACACACATGCATAAGAGACTCATCTTCTTTAACTTTATTTTCTGGGGCAGCTTTCGAAAGGTAAAGTATGGAAAAAATCTAAGGTCAAATTTGTTTCAAATTTTATTAGTTAAGATAAAGAAGAGCATCAAGAGTGCAAACTATCCTCATGTATAATTTAAATATTGTGTCAACTAAGAAGATAAGTCTTAGTAAAAGGGAAACTACATACAATCCTAGTCCGGCATGATATACCTTGCATTACTTTTTTTGTCGGCAGTTGTTTGAAGCAAAGGCACAAGAAAGAGAATAGGTAAGTTGGTGTTAAAAGGGAGGCATACCTTTGGTCAAGTGCTTGGATATTCAAAGCAACTGCAGAATCGGTAGTGGCCAATGTGCTTGCTTTTCAAAAATTACTGACAATGGCTATTATCTGACACAATTACAAGAAAATTAGATGACATATATGCATGCATACACACTCACACAATGGCTACAAACATTTTTTTAGTCCATAATGACAATATATTCTTTATAAAGCTTTCAATGCAAGCATCTTTAGCTATAGAATAACTATCGGCATAGAAATCACATAATCTTTGAAGAGACATTTCTTTTTTTCAAATTAACAATCTTAGTATAAAGTAGAAAAACAACAAAAAATATGCAGGATTAATATAATAAATAGATTTAGACAGCAGAAAATCTGAGGCTTACATCAATCAATTGACCGTTTGGCAAGGTATCCCATTCCTACAGGTCTGCAATTTCCTAATAAATTATCTCGCATGATATGAAAATAAGGAATTGGATGCAGCAAGGATGCCAAGCAAAAATGCATAGAAAGAGAGGAGCAGCAGTCCATCAGTGATGTCATAGCTTTTAACCACACCTCTTAACCCAGAAATGTAGCGAAGACATCGAAGACACCACTAGAAATATAGAAGCATTTTTCTCCAGCTATGATGCCTAGGCTTCTTAACATACCATGAAACCTACAATTAAAATGTCTTGTGTAAACGGGATAGACAAATATGGCTTACAAAGAAAGTTATTTTCTCCTATCAAACTATTGTATCAAGCAATTATGATCACCAGTCCAGACTGTTGGTCAATTAAAATGAACATCTAGTAGTGAGAAGAGAGAACGATTCCTCTGGTCTTTCTAATTCTGTGAAGTGAGAGAGATACGTGGCCAAGTCGTGAAGCGATTATTTTGATAGCGGTCTATTGCTTTTTATAATAATGAGCCTAATATATCACTGCTTCTGATAAATAAGCCTAAACAAACTCGGAACCATTTTCTTCTCTTTCATTCTTTGTTTTGACTTGTGCATTTAAAGAAGCAATGACAATCGCCGATAAATCTTTAGTCTTTAGACACTTTTCTTAATTTCTGAAGCCTCTTCTCAGTTTCTATAACCTACTTCCACCAATTCCTTAGCAGATACAAGATTTCCGATGGTATACAAGTTTGCCATTGCCAAATGTTGGAGAAAATCATAAGCTGCTGATTCTGCGATAGTTCAAATAATCTTCGATAAAATAATCCTAATTAGTCTCGTATAAAATCAAAACAAACTCACCGCATCAAGAAAAGTAATTTATCATCCCACCAAACAACGGGTGTGTATTAAACCCCAAATCAGCCAACAGTAACTGAATGTAATTTCGCATATATACTAAGTTGGATCTGTTTCATACCTAGTAACCAGGTTCACGCCACTGTCAACTGACTTATGAGCACCTGCAATGTCAGACATCTATGTTCATGAAATTAAGGAACCCAAAAACTTTAAATGGCATTAACTTTTTTGCTTTGTATGTCATGAACCATGTAACTTTGCAAAATCTTGTTGTGTGCTATAATATGTACTATCAAAAGCAAGTACTCATACAATTCTAATAGAAGTTCCTTAAACTTCACACTTATAGGTAACTTGCACTTGACAGCATATGTTTATCTAGTACATGGCATATCTTATTAGTGGGCCAACATCCAAAATAATCTAGGATTTTAAACCACTTAGTTCCCATTGCGACTGAAAATGACAAAGGGAACAATGTGTTTCTCTCTGACATGTCAGGTGAAAGTTCTCTTCGAGCTAGCTATTCATTCAGAAGTAAACGATTGTTAAAACTTGTTCCGTTTCCCAAATAGGTAACTTTATGTAGTGTTGTTAATTTCAAGGCCTCCAAAACCTGCAACCAATGCCATCTTTCTTGTTCACTCTTCCATCTCCCTCGCAATCTCCCTTGCAAGCAGGTGGCACGCTTACGGCGGCAAAGCTATCCCAAAGCGTTGCTCCATAATATCTACATTAAAGACTATTTTCTTGCAATAAGCTATTTTCTATGTCTTTCCAAATTTACTATCTCGTAACCTGCATTGCTTCAGGGAGGTAACCTTATAACTGATGTAATTAGCGGAGCATAATCCATTAAGAACAATAATAATTATGAATTGCCAGTTGTCAGCCTTTTATGTGAACGGTGCTTTACACAAGCAGAGTACAAAGTATAAGGAACGCTAGCAATTAAATTGAGGAATTATAACATTATATGTAGCCACCTTAGGATGTACACCAGGTCATGGTTTTTTTCAGCCCTCTTGCAACTATTTATAATCATTTAAAGAGATTTCTCATCTTCTTTGAATCGGTCAACAAAGATGCTACGGTCACATACAATTGCATTCCTCCGTGCAGTTGTGTCCAAACATGCAACAAGCATTCTACTTGTTTCATAATTATTAACACCCTTCCAAAGTAAAATTCTACCCAGAATAAAGAAGATGGGAAAAGTAGCTTGGAAGGCCAAAACAAGAGTGCGTGGCCTATCTTGTTCTAGTTAACTTCTCAAGCAACTGTGTGTGTGTGTTTATATATATTGACTATAGAATATAATATGGGTGATTATCAGTACAACTGCAATTCTTAATATGTGACATAGAATTGCCAACAACCAAGCCCACAAATTTCTACTGCAACTGAAACACATGACAAGTCACAAAAAGTGTTAGAAAAATGTCGAACAGATAGCAAATAATAACAACAGGCTTCAACATCATTAATGTATGCTATAATTCTCCAAAGTAGTCAATAGAATTATAGCACCAGAAAATCGATATCAAACATCACTGAGGACAGTTGTCAGTATTTTCTCTCTTGCAGTAATGTTCCATTCCCCGTGGCTCAAGTTTAGTAGTCATAAATATCTGAGCAACAGCCTTTTCCTCAATTCTTTTCCCATTTGCTTGTTGAACTTTTCAACAAGTAATACAAGAAATTTCAAAAAATTGTGGTATCTGTCATAAAGATGGAACTGAAAATTTGAAAATTGCTAATAGAATAAGTTGATATTTGAAAAATCTATAAACATATGGTGAGTAAAAAATGGCAATTTTGTTCTACTTGTTTCTTTTTTGGCCTTAATTAGGTTGTGGAGTCATTGAAATAGGCGCCACTTACAAGTGGACAAGGTTCTCGCGATTAAAAACCATGAGACGATACATATTAATATCTTAATTCAATAGCTTTCCTAATTGAACCATTAAAGAAAGGTTCTTCAATAACACAAGTTTTGCTAGAGTAACATGTTGGCTGGTAGAAGCATGTCATATAAGCATCCGAAGTAGGAATTGCTTTTGACAATAGAGCACTATTCATCACATGCCACACCAATTCACAGGCTATTAGATTGGGGGCCAGACTGTGAGTGGCATGATAAATAGCTTATTGGAGATTATTACGCCATATTACGTTAAAAAGTTTTGTTCCCTCCGACACCTCCACCTCTCTCCCACAAATTATCTAACCTTGGTGCCAGAATTCAGCCCCACTCACCATTGGCTAATAAGAGATTTTACAAAGTCATTCTGCATATACCTACCAGCTACCACTCAATCGCTGACACCATAAGTTGCAAACCATTTTTCATACACGATACCTAAAAGCCATATTAAAGACCAGCCCTCACAACCATCAAGCATGACGATATTAAACACCAAGTATAAGAGTAACCACAGAACTACGGTAATGTAACTATCTCTTTTCTGGATTACACAAGACCAATGTTTTTATGATCACAAGTATGTAGGTAGAGGATATGGACATGGCAAGTGTGATGAAAATGATTTATTATACATTTAAATAAGGTGGATGGAACTGGAGATTTGCTGACTAATGGAGAGCATGTACCAAAGTCTTACGGCTAAAATTCATGTCACTTGTCACTTGCTTCCAGATTTGAGGGTAAAGTTTACATCCGGTTGCATATCTAATCAATGTATAACTCTTAATGCATATGGATGGAATGGTAACCAAACCCAACAGTGAGAGGTTATAGCTAATGCAATCTCAACTCTTGTGGTGCCCTCTCTACCTTTGTATATCATTCGCATCTAAGAGTTTTGTGCCTTTGACCATATTAATGCAATTCAGAACCACTCTTAACACAGTTGTAGGCATGCATTACTATCTTCTCCATTACCTACTAAAATCACCCCTTTATGGCCTATCCTTGGCCTAAGAAATTCACACCAAAATAGGCATTTTGCCTAACATTTGAAGACATCTTCATTCATCAATCCTCAGAACCAAGACTAATTAACAAATTCCCTGAGCAAAATCCTATGAACCAAAAAGAAAAAAAGCAAATCCATGTTTTTTGTCCGCCCAAGGTATAATGGGAAACCACACATTTCCTAAGCGCTTGTAACATTTCACATGGTTCTTAAATCTTCTTTTTACTACATCAGTCCTAAGAACAAAAACTAATTAGCAATCCTAAGAAAAAAATCTGCGTAAGACAGTTCGTCAATGTGACATGTGAGGTGCTTAGAAGCCGCATAGTAATGTTTTGCGCTATTACATTTCTTCAAACACCTTGTGTGCAATGGTAAAGGGAAAGATAGCATGAAGCTCTTAAAAAATATAGCATGAAGCACTTTGATTAAGATTAATGGAGGAAAGGGTGGAGGAGACACAAAAGGAGAGAACTGGTGATGGTAACCAAAACAGAATGGTTGTGCATACAACAGTGGATTTAAATTATGTCAAACATGTGCATATATATAATGGGTTGTGCTTGAGGGGCTGGCAATGGTCGCCAATGAAGCAATAACATGTGAGATAGATTGATTGAATGTATCAAAGATGAACATAACATGGAAGAACAGAATGTATGCGCCAAATATCAAATGTGATTGTGTTGATTCAAAAACTAACCTACACATGAAGTCTTGTAGTAAGAAGTTTTATGTACTAATCCCATAAAAGAAGCTGGAACCATTTGATGTGAGATTCGTTGTTTTAACAGTGGTAGATCTTCTCTCCGTATGGTTCTTCCCATGTTGAGACTTGAGACAACACAGGAGTGTCTGTGAGGAAGGAGGGAGGTTTGGCATATGAGAAGTAGCAATTTTTTCTTTTTTAGTTACATGGCGCCACTTGGAGGTGACCTAAGTGGGTGGCATGTGGTTGATTGGTTCTGAAATTATGATGGCAACAGGTAATATGGAGTATTTCAGAGGGTATTTTAGTCACGAAAATGTGTAAGATAGAGAGATTACGAAAAAGCCCAAAGTAGTTATTTATGATAGATTACTACCAGTACAAGAAACAGGGCCTTTAGCGACTGCCCAAAAAAGTGGTCGCTAAACTATAACTTAGCGACCGCTCTTACTAGCGGTCGCTAATTGCGGTCAAATGTGGCGGGGTCAATTGGTGCGTAATTTAGCGACCGCTGAAACGGTCGCTAAAGTTAGCAACCAATTTAGCGACCGCCTCGCGGTCTCTAATTAAGGCGACCATTTTTAACGACTGTTAGAGCGGTCGCTGAAAGCCCTAACATTAGCGACCGCTTCGGCGGTCGCTAAATTGGAAGTATATGAGTGCCCTAATTTTCTCTCTCTCTCTATCTCTCTCTCTCTCTCACTCACTCACTCTCTCTCTCTCTCGCTCTCTCTTCTCCCTAAACAAACTGTGCCGCCTCTATCTCTCCCAACCACCCATGCATCACCCCCAAAGACCACTTCCCCGAGGCTAACCTTTCCCGATAAGAGGGGAAGGGTAACAAGGGACTGCCAAAAAGGAAGAGGGGTAGTGGGGGAAGAGGGGGTTGCTGAGAGGTGGTATAGGGGATGGGACAGCTAGCTGTGGAGGTGCTGGGATGCGTAGGGTGGTGTAAGGGCTGATCCTGCTGAATCGAAATTGTAAATTGCTATGGTGCTATGTGGGTGTAGGTTGTGAAAGAGTGGGGTTTTGAGGGTTAGGAGAGGGCTGTTTAGGTTGGTAGGGAGTGAGGGGGATGGGGGTTTTGCTGTGGGTGGTGGGGTGGTCTCTTTGTGTGTGTGTATGAAAGAAATGCAGAGAATGGGGGTGGGGAAAATGATGAAAAAAAGGGGTCTTGTAAAGGAGTTATGGGGTTAGGTTCGAGTATTATTTTTTGTTAGTATTTTAGGGGCTGTTATGGGGATAAGAAGAACAAAAAAGGGGTTATGGCAGGCATACGACGACTTTCATTTCAGCCAATAAAAGAAATTGATGAGGTTGTTGTACTTTCTTTTTCCTATTCTAAAAGTGCAAACTTAATTGGCTTAAGCTCTCTTCATTTAGTCTTTTTTAAGTGATTTTTAGTCCTTTGATACGAAATGAGGGGGCATTTAATATTTGTTGATGAAACTATATAAATGCCCTAATGTTGATGAAGTAACGTGATGTTTCAAGGATTAGTTCATGGAATGCCAAAAAAGGATTTTAGTGCTATTTAAAACTAATATTCACCTCAATATGGTCAGTTGTCTGAGTGCTAAACTTGTTGACTGTGAATTAGGCTTACTGATTTTGGCTAGACTCCTAGTTTGGAATTTGATTTTGTCTTTTGATGTCTGGCTAGTTATTGGTTCTCACTTCTTAGTTTTTCGTAACTTTATTAGGGTAAGGGAATTTTGATGGTTAAGCTTGGTCAATCAAGTATTTGAGGAATGGTGCATAGATAGAATAAGTTAGTCCCATGTTTGAAGACATCATTGAAACTGTTAATTACCAATGGGAGGTACGGAACCTGTCATGTACATTTCAGCTCATATGCTTGTTTGATCTGTAAATTTCAGCTCATAGGGCCTTAATTTGCCCTAATCAACACTAATTAATTCTAATTAGCCCTAATCAACACTAATTAATCCTAAATAATTCTAAATTAAAGCTTAATTGATGGTTATTAACTCTAACTAAACCAATTGACTATAAATTATCCCAAATAGCTCGAATTAGCCCTGATTAGCCTAATTAGCCCTAATTAACAATGATTAACACTGATTAACCCTAATTACCCTTAATTAACACTAAATCAACACTGATTAGCCTAATTAGCCCTACTCAACACTGATCAATCCTAACTAACTCTTAATTAAAGCCTAATTGACGGTTAGTGACTCTAATTAAACCAATTAACTATAAATTATCTCAAATAGCTCGAATGAGCCCTAATTAGCCTAATCAGCCTTAATCAGCACTGATTAACACTGATTAAGCCTAATTAACACTGATCATCACTGATTAGCCTAATCAGACCTGATTGACACTGATCAATCCTAATTAGTATTGATTAACTCTAATTAGCCTAATTAACCCTAGTTAGCCCTAATCAACACTAATAAATCTTAATTAGCCCTAATGAACACTGATTAATCCTAATTAAAGCCTAATTGATGGTTATTAACTCTAATTAAACCAAATAGCTCGAATTAGCACCATGGTTAGCTCTGATTAACTCTGATTAATCCTAATTAATTAAAGCCTAATTGACGGTTATTGATCCTAATTAATCCAAATAGCTCCAATTAGCTGTAATTAGTCTAATCAGCCCTAATTAACACTGATTAAAATAGATTTACCCTCATTAGCCCTAATCAACACTAATGAATCTTAATTAGCCCTAATCAACACTCATTAATCGTAATTAACTCTTAATTAAAGTCTAATTGATGGTTATTAACTCTAATTAAACCAATTAACATTAAATTACCCCAAATAGCTTGAATTAGCCCTGATTAACACTCATTAATACTGATTAACCCTAATTAGCATTGATTATCACTAATCAACACTAATTAGCCTAATCAGCCCTAATTAACATTGATTAACCCTAATTGGCCCTAATCAACACTAATTAATCCTAATCAGCCCTAATCAACACTATTTAATCCTAATTAAATCTTAATTGATGCCTAGTTATGTAGATATCTTCCATCTCATAGTTAAAGAACATATATAACGACGATGCTATATAACATATAGTGAATATGATGAGGAAGCATTATTCCCAAACCCTGGGATATCAGATGGACAACTTGAAAAAATGCGAAACAACGCATTCCCTGAGTGGTTATGAAAGCACGTAAGTTCTAAAACCACATTTCATTTCTAATATAGTGAGATGGTATATGCGATGTAATAACTTAATACGTTGTGCAAATTGTTTGTTGTTGAAGCATGTAACCTGATTGTGGCGCTTGGGCGCGGTGCCTACATCATGAGGCATTGATTGGGGCGCATGGGCGCGGCGACGTCGCAGAGACAATACTTGGTGCCGGAGCACGCAACATGAGAAGGGGCGCACGGGCGCGGCGACGAAGATCGAGAGGAAGGCGCGCGAGCGATAAAGTCGCGGAGCTGGCGCTCGGACGCAGGTGACGATGGTCGCGGAGATGGCCCGTGGGCGACGAGAGTCACGGAGATGGCACGCGGGCGATGAGAGTCGCGAAGTTGGAGCGCCGGCGATGGGAGTCGAGGAGCTTTCGTGCCGACGGGGGCGACGAAGGTCGTGGAGATGACGCGTGGGCAACCAGAGTCACGGAGATGGCGCGCGGGTGACGAGAGTCGCAGCGTTGGAGCGCGGGTGACGAGAGTCGCGGAGTTGGAGCGCGGGCGACGGGAGTCGCGTAGATGGCGTACGAGCGACGAGAGTCGTGGAGTTGGAGTGAGGGCGACAAGAGTCGCGAAGCTGTCGCGTGGACTTGGGCGACAAAGGTCGTAGAGATGGCGCGTGGGTGACGAGAGTCGTGGAGTTGGAGCGCGGGTGACAGCAGTCACGGAGTTGGAGCGCGAGGACTAGCGAACAGTCGTCCCGGCGACGGAGCGCGGCGGCGAGAGACGGGTCGTTGCGACTACGGCGCGCGACCGTGAGCGACGGTCTTCGGTCGTCAAGGTAGGTGGCCGACCCCCTTAAGGGGGAAGGCACACCAAGGTTGCTTCTCAAAGGGAAAATGCACGTGACTTGATTATGTGACGCTTTGACCAGGCTATGAGCGTTGAAAAGTTTACCGTTGAATGTGCCGAAATGTCATGAGAATTGAGACCTCCAGTGGGCCTATAGGTGTAGCCAAGATAGGGTGGGAACAAAAACAAAAAGTAGAACCAGTCCGTGTGTTTGTAACCTTCTCAAACATATAAAAGGAGTAACCAATAGCAGACTGATATGCACCTAAGAAAGACCAAGAGGGTGGCGTCAACAGTCGGAAAGTATAGAGACAGACAGAACCAATTGGAACGTATAGTAGTAATGATCACACGGAAACTTTTGGATGTTATGGGTACCAAAGTTCCTGTACAAAATGGAAATGCCTTATCTGTGAGTGCGATCTGAACTATTGCTTGACTAATTAGAAGTAACCAATTAGGTTACAAAAGGCAGTAGATCCTTTAGATTCAACTCTACCTATTCTCCAGCATCTGGTCGCTGGTGAGGAAAATAATGAAATTACTTAGGGATAAGCAAACTTTGCAATTCCATAAAAGAACTTCAGCACATTGTAGAAATTGAGGAATCCTTGTGGGGTGAAATGATTCTAATTCAACTCACAGAAAGAAATATATCAGGACAACCTACAAGGCCAAACAACGATCAGGGTCTTACTGTGCTGTGGCTCCTCCTCAGGCATGTAGAAAGATGCCAGCAACTCTAAAAGGTGAGAAAGGCACGGTATTGTTAAAAGACAATACAAATCCTTTGAAAGCTAATAGAAGCAAGAGAACTTATTGTGTAGCTGATTGACAGCATCCTTCTGAAAGATAATAATTAATCCATTTTTCTTATCACCTCAATGTCAGCTGTAAGTGACTCGTAGAGTTGATATCTCTTACAGTACTATTTTGCTTAAAGGTGGAAGAATAAATTGCTACTTTCGACCACACCTCCTGTTCTTTTGTCCACTAACATCAAATATCGTCTAACTGTTGAACACTTGAACTGGAGAATCTCTTGCAAAGGTTCATGAAACAAGTATTGCGCATTATCAGTACTCTAGTCAGTCTAGTGGTTAGGTAAAGGTCCTTTCGTATTCATTGTGGTGCAAACATCTCGCAAACTGTGGACATGGCAATCGGCCCCGCGCAAATCTATTTACAAATCAACCAGAATGGTAAAAAAGAAGGATAACAACTAATGCAATATAGATTCTGGTATGCCCCAAGCAAAACAGAAGAGTCGATCGAGCGGATTTCTCTTGAGCTTTTCGCGCCTTAGTACTCTAAAGCAGGTCCATTGCACAATACACTGCAGCACATCCAGGAGCTTTCTTGACCTCATATCATATTCACAGTGACAGAAAGAGCCAATTTAGACAATCATACGCTGAAACTCGTTCCTCTAAAATGTCCAGTAGCATATTGTTGTAGTAGTTGCTGCCAAGGTGGTAAAACTCGAGATAAAATCAGTCTTTGCCAAACCTGCATCCATGCATATGCTGTTAGGGTATGTCATCAGAGTTGGAACTCTTGAAGACCAAGTAGTTTAAGGTTTCGGGCTGCTAAGAACACAGAGCACAAGTTTCATCATTGATCTGATTCCAGTGCCTCATTTTATCTTAAGTAGTGAGACTTTACCTACAGCAAAACCAAAGCACAAAAGCAGCTTTAGGTATGTTGCCAGGTAACGAATAAGCTTCCCCCATGATACACATGGTTAATGAGATCTAATAGCACTCCCTAGGGACTTTATGGTGACATGACTTGTAACCTAGTTGAAAAGGATGAAGCTAAAACATCGTGGTGAATATGGTGGATATTCATGGCGAATCTGATTTGCCCCGTCCTAACTAATAGTTAGCTGTTTAAAATTGAAGGATGGATGCAACTCCATCAACAGATGAATGGAGCTTCGACAAGATTTTACAGATAGGAAATTTGAAAATAAGGGATGACTTATTAGCTGAATCAACAAAACAAGATGGCAAGAAGATTTGCCGAAGATCCTGCACATGCTGGATGAGAAGATAACTGGTATATGGTACATATCGATAATCAGCCACAAGCAGGCCCGTGATAGAGAACATTAATCGCTTGCTGTAGAAGCAAGCTAAACATACGCTGCATAAACTTTTTGAATAGTTATTCAAATAAAATCAACAGAGACCAGCAGGTTGATGAACTAAGGTCAGTTGCAGTCCAGCATACACCGTCTCAAGATGAATAGTAGTACGAAAAAGAAAAATCTAGCCCAAGAGTATAGAATTTTCACTTGAAAAAGGGGCAACATAAAATACATACGGGCCATTCAATTAGGAGGAAATAAATATAGACATAAATATTTTTATTTTAATTTACTCACAGTCAAAATTTCTTACTCACAATACCTCCACACATAGCTGATTTGAGAATATAAGTGCTACTTTCGAATCCGAGTGGACAACTACAAGTGAGACGAAATCACAACGATGTTATGACCAAAAGCGACAGACCATGCTACGACCTTCTGCATCCGATTTAAGGTAAGAGCAGGATCTCTGGAACAGGAACTAAACCTTTTCATCTTGACTTGGCATTTACAACACTAATATTCTCCAGCACAAAATTCCCAAGTGAAACAAAGTCCGAAACAAGAGCTAGACCTCTTCTATCTGGATATGATATTTGATGCCAAAGAAAGTGAGTTCGCAGTCGACGTGGAGGTGCCACAAGAAATGCAGTCCGAGTCAGATGCCAAGTGTGATGATGTGGGACACAGCAAGGGCGGAGCAAGGGCATAGACCAAGGGCTTTCCAGACAGAGCCTGAGAGTGACAGTGTAGCGAGGGCGATGGCGCAGGGTGAATACACGACGACAGTCATAGTCCGATGCTCAGGTCCGAAGTCAAGGTCCTGTATGTATCTCTCTCTAGGATTCTAGAGTGAGAAAGTGAAAGTGTTCTGAAAATGTCCAACCTTCCAGATGAATTCTCAAAACCTCTATTTATAGAGGTTGAGATGATGATGATGTCATTACACGACACGTGGCACTCCTTGAGAGTGACAAGTCACTGAGGGGTCCACAGCTACCGGTGCTCCACGGACTGTCGAATCGCATATTCACCTGGCCTGCCCCATACAGTGTCGCTCTGTCTGTCTGGAAAGACTGGCTCCCACAACGTCTGTGTGGCCAGAGAACCCCCTTGATCTAGCCTTCAATCCAAGCCCTTGTAGAGTCCCACAGGCCTGGTAGTGGTGGGGAAGACCCGACACCCAACTGACAGGCGGACTAGGCGCTATGCCCTCCGAAGACCTGCTCCCGTCTCGGAGTGACTCGGGGGTCATAGTCCATAAGATGCCGATGCGAGCCCCCAGTGCTGGAGCACGTAGGCCAATCACGAAGACACCCTAACGGAGATAGTGTCCGGAAAGAGTCGCATATCCCGCTGCTGCGAAGGGTCCTCGTGCTGGAGCACTACGAACGGAGCCCCCCGGAATGAAGATGGTGATAGCTTATGGTAACGAGCCTATCCCGCTGTTGATTATGCCGGCGATGGCTTTAAGGTTGTGAGCCCATCCCGTAGTTGATTGTGCCGGCGATGGCTTTAAGGTTGTGAACTCATCCAGCAGTTGATTGTGCGGGCGATGGCTTTAAGGTTGTGAGCCCATCCCGCAGTTGATTGTGCCGGCGATGGCTTTAAGGTTGTTAGCCCATCCCGCAGTTGATTGTGCCGGCAATGGATTTAAGGTTGTGAGCCCATCCCGCAGTTGATTGTGCCGGCGATGGCTTAAAGGTTGTGAGCCTATCCCGCAGTTGATTGTGCTGGCGATGGCTTTAAGGTTGTGAGCCCATCCCGCAGTTGATTGTGTCGGCAATGGCTTTAAGGTTGTGAGCTCATCCCGTTGTGAGGGGTCCTCATGCCGGAGCACTACCAACAGAGCCGCCCGAAAGCATGTAACATGATTGTGGCGCATGGGCGCGATGCCGACGGCATTAGACAATACCTGGTGCCGTGGGCACATGTCATGGAAGTGGCGCATGGGCATGGCGACGAACGTCACTGAGACAATACTTGATGCCGGGGCACATGTCATGAGAATGGTGCAAGGGCGCAGGCGACGAACGTCACGGGGATATACTTGGTGCCGGGGGCACGTGTCATGGAAGTGGCGTATGGGCGCGGCGACGAACATCGCGGAGATATACTTGGTGCGGGGGCACATGTTATGGAAGTGGCGCATGGGCGCGGCGACAAACGTCGCGGAGCAATACTTGGTGTCGGGGCACATGTCATGAGAATGGCGCATGGGCACGACGACGAACGTCGCGGAGCAATACTTGATAACGGGGCACGTGTTATGAGAAGGGCACAAGGGCACAGCGACGAACGCCGCGGAACAATACTTGGTGCCGGAGGCAAGCATCATGAGAATGGCGCAAGGGCGCGGCGACTAACGTCGCGGAGATAATACTTGGTGCAGGGGCACATGTCATGGAAATAACGCATGGGCGTGGCGACGAATGTCACGGAGATAATACTTGGTGCTGGGGCACATGTCATGGAAATGGCGCATGGGCGCGGTGACGAACATCGCGGATATAATACTTGGTGCCAGGGGCACGCATCATGAGAATGGTGCAAGGGCACAGCGACGAACATCGCGGAGGTGGCGCACGGGCACCTGTCGGGTGTCCCAAAGATGGGATTTGAGCTGAGTGTACCTGTCATAACAAGATGATGAATGCAACATGTAGTAATGACAAAGTTAGGAGTGATGGTACGCGGTCATCGGCGACGGTCATTCGGTGGTAGTGCGCGACTTTGGGTGATGGGTATCGCGGGAGTGGTATGCGGTCACGGACGACGGACGTCACGAGGTTGATGCACGACGGACGTCATGAGGTTGATGCACGACGGACGTCGCGAGGTTGATGCACGACGGACGTCACGAGGTTAATGCACGATGGACGTCGCGAGGTTGATGCACGACAGACGTCTCGAGGTTGGGGGAAGGTCAAGGCCACCACCCCTTGGGAAGGCCGAGGCTGACCCTAGGGGGTCGCCAAGGCCAATGGCCAACTCCCATGAAGGGAGGCCAAAGCCACTCCCCCTTTGGGTGAACTTCGGGCACGCCGACCGAAGGCATTTTGATGGGCAGTGACAAATTTGAAAGTTGCATTGCGATGAGCGTGTCGACGTGAATCGTTCCCACGTGACGAACAAGGTGCCAAAGTCACATACGAAGTGTATGAAGCGAACAAAGCATGAAAGGGACTTTGCGCGAAGAGTGAACAACCGGGGGGGAAGGCCAAGGCCAACCCCCCATGGAAGCCGAGGCCGCCCCCCAATGGAGGCCTAGGCCGACCCCTCATGGAGGCCAAGGCTGACCCTATGGCCTTGGGGGAGGCCGAGACCGACCCCATGGGGTTGGCCGAGGCCCATGCCCTTGACCCCGTCGCTCCGGTTACGCCATCGGTCGATGTTTTTGGTAAAAAGGTGCTTGGGTGGTCGCGGCACGATGAACATGGTACCGTGAGTCACGCTAACTTTAAATAATTATTGACTAAGGCGTGCAAAGCAAGAAATGCACGTGACATGAGCGTGCGCACTTTGATCGGTTCAATGTGCAAAGTGGGACCCCTAGTGGGCCCTTTGGGTGTGACTAGAATAGGTTGGGAACATAAGCCCCTGCGTGTGCGGAGGGGCAACCCGAGCGGGCGCCGCATGCATAGTCGCAAGTTCACACTTACAAGAATTTTTTATGTTCTTTGGCCGGAGAGTAGCTGGTGTCGTCTCTAAATGACGAAGGTGAAGAGTAGGTGGCTCAAGCCACCTTGTGCACCACCTATTGAGACCTTGGAATGCTTGGGGTTGAGACAAAGGCACGATGATAGGACGCAGGGGTGAAAGCATGTAAATGGTACCCTGGCGATGGACGACGAGCATCGTGAAGACGTCACCCAGGTGATGGGCGACAAGCATCGTGAAGACAGTGCACGGGAGCTGGCGATGGGTGTCGCAGAGTGATGTCCGGGTGACGGGCGTCACGGAGATGATGTCTGGGTGACGGGCGTCACGGAGATGATGTCCACGTGACGGGCGTCACGGAGATGATGTCCGGGTGACGGGAGTCACGGAGATGATGTCCGGGCAACGGGCATTGCAGAGATGATGTCCGGGCGAACGGGCGTCGCAGAGTGCCGTCCGGGAGACCGGGGTGGCGGAATGATGTCCGGGCGATGAGGGTCGCGGAGTGACGTCCGGGCGACGGGGGTCGCGGAGATGACGTCCGGGCGACGGGGGTCGCGGAGTGACGTCTGGGCGACGGGGGTGGCGGAGATGACGTCCGGACGACGGGGGTCGCGGAGATGACGTTCGGGTGACGGGCGTCGCAGAGATGACGTCCAGGCGACGGGCGTCACGGTGGTGGTTCGAGCTACCTCGTGCACCACCTACCGATTACATTGATGTCGGGGACGTCGTGACCCATGGCACGATCAAATTTGCAAAAAAAGTTCAAAGTGTAGAAAAGTATGAAATATGTAGGGCGCGATGTTGGATAGAAAAAAAAGTTAAGTGTGGTGTAGTGAAAGAAGGGTGAGTATAAAGGAATATTGTAGCAAGAAAGGATGTTAGTGTGTTGGGGTGTGCGGTATTTATGAAAGAGTGTAAAGAAAATGGAAGTGTTGAGAGGAAGAAAGGGGAAAGAAAAAAAATAGGGTGGGTCGGCCTCGGGGTGTGAGGGGGGGTCGGCCTTGTATGAGGGAAAAGGGGAAGGGGTCTTGAATGAGGGGAAAAATGATGGGGAGAGGTAATATGTGAGGGGCAATTAATGTAAGGAATAGTGAAGGGTAAAGAGAAAGTGGCGTGAGGGAATGAGGGAGGGAGAGAGTGATGATTGGATAATTTGAAAGAAGGATGAAGAGAGAGGTGGTGGGGAGGCCAAGGCTGAGGGGTGAGGGAAGGGGGATGATTGGAAATGATGGGAAGAGAGAAATGTGAAGAGAGAGTGATGTGTTAGAGTGAAGAAGTGATAGAGAGAAGGTTGTAAGTGGGGGAAATTTTATGTGAGTAATGAGTGGGGAAAAAGGAAGAGGGGAAGGGGGAGGGGAGGAGACCCACGTGAATGGTGAAAGAGAGAAGTGTGTTTGGTGAGTTAATGAGTATAGAGAGAGAGAGAGAGAGAGAGAGAGAGAGAATGTGTAAGAGAGAGAAAAAGAGGCATTTAATGTGATAAGAGAGAGTGTGTGTAAAGTGGGGGATCGTGTCTCGGGTAGAGAGGGAAGAGAAAGAATGTGAATGAAGAAAGAGAAAGTTGAAAGTGATTGGAGAGAGAGAGGGAAAGTGGGGAAAAGGGAGAGAGAGAGAGAGAGAGAGAGAGAGAGAGAGAATTAAAATTGAGAGGAGAGTGGGGGGAGTCCCACATGGAGGGGTGGGAAGGGGGCTGCCCAGGTGCCTGGGTGGGGGTGGGGTGGGGGGTACCCCAATTTTTATTTTTTTTTGCATTCCAAGGAGGAGTGGGAAAGATGAAAATTTTGTTAGAAAATTTTTCAAAGTAAGTGAAAGAGAATGCATGGGGTGGCGGGGGAATTAAAAATTTTGCTAAAGTCTTTTTTTTTAAGCGTTGGAGAAAGATTGGAGATTGAAAAAAAATTCTGGAGAATTTTTCTAAGTATAGAATGAGGATGAGAGGGTGGTGACTCGACCACGAGCGGGCAAGGTGAAAATATTCTAAGTGTTGGAAGGAGCGAAAGATGGAGGGGGGTGAAAAATTTTGTTGAAATTTTTTCTAAATGTTGGAGGGGGAGAATGAAAGGGGTGAGGAGCTACATGATATAATTTTTTTTCTAAGTGTCTAGAAAAAAGGAGTAGAGCTCGGGCAAGAGTGGCGATGGGGGAGAGAAAAATGTTAGAGGGAGAGTGATGAGAGCATGAATGTTGGGAGTAGTGGGGAAGATGAAAAACTTGAAAATTTTTCAAAGTATAGAATGAGGGTGAGAGGGTAGTGCCCGACCACCAATAGCAGGGTGAGAGGGAGGAGGGTGAAGGGGGTGAGAAAATTTTCCAAGTGTTGAAAATTTTTCCAAGAGTGTTGGACGGAGCTGGAGAAGGGGCGTGAAAAATTTTTTGTCACAAATTTTTTTTTAAGTATCGAGCTCGGACAAGGGTGCCGAGGGAGACTGCTGAGGGTGATCATCGATGACCAGTTGCGAAAAAAATGAAAATTTTTCTAAGTGTCAAGAAAAGTGAATGAGGGATGATGATGCGACTGTAGTAGCGCGGCTCGAGCCACCTTGCGCACCAAGTCGCTGCAATGTGAGGCCGAAGGGGTTGGGAAGGGGCGAATCCCCCAAGAGAGTGGGTGATGGTTTCAAGAGTGGTGTCAGTAGACTTGTGCAAGAGCAATGTAGCTTGAAAATTTTCTAAGTCTAGAAAATGTGACTTCATGGATGGCTAGGTGAAGGCTGTGATTGGTAGTCCTGGTAGCCCTACGTTGCTGAGGCACGGTTGCTTGGGTATGTCGGGCACGGAACAAACTGCACTGCGATGCTCACCTCCCCAGCGGAGTCGCCAAAATGATGCCAAGGAAAGTGGGTTCGTAGTCGACGTGGTGGTGCCACAAGGAATGCAGTCCAAGTCAGATGCCAAGTGTGATGATGTGGGACACAGCAAGGGCAGAGACCAAGGGCTTCCCAGACAGAGCCTAAGGGTGGCAGTGCTGCGAGGACGATGGCATAGGGTGAATACACAACGACAGTCACAGTCCGATGCTTAGGTCCGAAGTCAGGGTCCTGTATGTTTATCTCTCTAGGATTCTAGAGTGAGAAAGTGAAAGTGTTCTAAAAATGTCCAACCTTCCAAATGAATTCTCAAGACCTCTATTTATAAAGGTTGAGATGATGATGTCATTACGCGACACGTGGCACTCCCCGGGAGTGACAAGTCACTGAGGGGTCCACAGCTCCGGTGCTCCACGGACTGTCGAATCGCATATTCACCTGGCCTGCCCCGCACAGCGTCGTTCTGTCTGTCTGGAAAGACTGGCTCCCACAGCGTCTGTGTGGCCAGAGAACCCCCTTGATCAAGCCTCAAATCCAAGCCCTCGCAGAGTCCCACAGGCCTGGCAGTGGTGGGGAAGACCCAACGCCCAACTGTCAGGCGGACTAGGCGCGATGCCCTCCGAAGACCTGCTCTCGTCTCAGAGTTACCGGGGGTCATAGTCCATAAGGGTGCCGACACGAGCCCCCAGTGCCGAGCACGTAGACCAGTCACAAAGACACCCTGCCGGAGATAGTATCCCGAAGGAGTCGCCTATCCTGCTGCTGCGAAGGGTCCTCGTGTTGGAGCACTACGAACGGAGCCCCCCGGAATGAAGACGGTGATAGCTTATGGTAACGAGCCTATCCCCTATTGATTGTGTCGGCGATGGCTTTAAGGTTATGAGCCCATCCCGCAGTTAATTGTGCCGGCGATGGCTTTAAGGTTGTGAGCCCATCCCGCAGTTAATTGTGCCGGCGATGGATTTAAGGTTGTGAGTCCATCCCGCAGTTGATTGTGTCGGCGATGGCTTTAAGGTTGTGAGCCAATCCCGCAGTTGATTGTGCCGGCGATGGCTTTAAGGTAGTGAGCCAATCCCGCAGTTGATTGTGTCGGCAATGGCTTTAAGGTTGTGAGCCCATCCCGTTGTGAGGGGTCCTCATGCCGGAGCACTACGAACAGAGCCGCCCGAAAGCATGTAACATGATTGTGGTGCATTGGCGCGATGCCAACGGCATTAGACAATACCTGGTGCCGTGGGACATGTCATGGAAGTGGCGCACAGGCACGGCGACGAACGTCGTGGAGACAATACTTGATGCCGGGGCACATGTCATGAGAATGGCGCAAGGGCGCAGGCGACGAACGTCATGGGGATATACTTGGTGCCGGGGGCACGTGTCATGGAAGTGGCGTATGGGCGCAGCGACGAACGTCGCGGAGATATACTTGGTGTCAGGCACCTGTCATGAGAATGGCGCATGGGCGCAGCGACGAACATCGCGAAACAATACTTGGTGCCGGGGGCACGCATCATGAGAATGGCGCAAGGGCGCGGCGACGAACGTAGCGGAGATAGTACTTGGTGTCGAGGCACATGTTATGGAAATGGAGCATGGGCAAGACGACGAACGTCGCGGAGATAATACTTGGTGCCGGGGCACATGTCATGGAAATGGCGCATGGGCGCGGCGACAAACATCGCGGAGATAATACCTCGTGTCGGGGGTACGCATCATGAGAATGGCACAAGGGCACAGCAACGAACGTCACGAAGGCGGCCCAGAGGCAAGTGTCAGGTGTCCCGAAGATGGGATTTGAGCTGAGTATACTTGTCATAACAAGATGATGAATGCAACATGTAGTAATGACAAAGTTGAGAGTGATGGTACACTGTCGTCAGCGACGGGTCATTCGGTGGTAGTGCATGACTTTGGGTGATAGGCATCGCGGGAGTGGTATGCGGTCACGGACCCCAGACGGACGCCAGATGGACGTCATGAGGTTGATGCACGACGGACGTCACGAGGTTGATCGACGACGGACGTCGTCAGGTTGATGGACTACGGACGTCGCCAGGTTGATGCACGACGGACGTCGCCAGGTTGATGCACGACCGACGTCGCGAGGTTGATGCACAACGAACATCGCCAGGTTGATGCACGACGGACGTCACGAGGTTGATGGAGAACGGACGTCGCAAGGTTGATGCACGACGAACGTCGCGAGGTTGGTGCATGATGGACGTCACGAGGTTGGTGTACAAACGTCCGTATACATCGCGGAGGTGCAAAGAATTGAGAAAACTAGTGCGCGCGGGAGCGGAGGCCATAGACCAAAATTGGGGGAAGGTCAAGGCCACCACCCCTGGGGAGGCCGAGGCCGACCCTTTGGGAAGGCCGAGGCTGACCCTAGGGGGTGGCCAAGGCCAATGGCCAACTCCCATGAAGGGAGGCCAAGGCCACTCCCCCTTTGGGTGAACTTCGGGCACGCCGACGGAAGGTGTGTTGATTGGCAATGATAAATCTGAAAGTTGCATTGCGACGAGCGTGTCGACGTGAATCGTATCCACTCGACGAACAAGGTGCCAAAGTCACATACGAAGTGTATGAAGCGAACAAAGCGCGAAAGGGACTTTGAGCGAAGAGTGAACAACCGGGGGGGAAGGCCACGGCTAACCCCCCATGGAGGCCGAGGCCGACCCCATGGGGTTGGCCGAGGCTCATGCCCTTGACCCCGTCACTCCGATTGTGCCATCGGTCGATGTTTTTGGTGAAAAGGTGCTTGAGTGGTCACGGCATGACGAACGTGTTACCGTGAGTCACGCTAACGTTAAATAATTGTTGACTAAGGCGTGCGAAGCAAGAAATGCACGTGACATGAGCGTGCACACTTTGATCGGTTCAATGTACAAAGCGGGACCCCTAGTGGGCCCTTTGGGTGCAACCAGAATAGGTTGGGAACAATATTCAACACAGATCAACATTTTCCAGCACAAATTAAATCTCAAAGCGCAAAGGGAAAAAAAAAATTTGGTGTCGAGGAACTAAGGTCGGCTTACGGTTCAGCTTACACCTTCTCAAACAGAATACTAGCTCTCTGATAAATAATATATAACCTGAGAATAAAGAATCCATATGTTTACCAGGGTATAAGAGGAATTCATTTAAGAAAGATAAATCATAGGCCTGGCTATCATCAATTCAATCAGCAGTAAAGCAATACAGAGAACAATCTTTTATTTGGCACAACTTACACTTTGATACAGTCAAGAATATTCCAATCAAATTACCTCCACACATAGCCTCATTGGAACTTTAACTGCTAACTTCAATCCCATTTATCAGGCACTTCTTTGCAATCCCACAAGACGGTTCGATCAAAGGATAACGGACTAGCTACAAGGCACATGATATCACAGACATGCTACGGGCAAATGCTGCATATATAGGACGCTACCAATTACGGGACATTTTCCATTCCAATCTAACGCAAGAGCATTGTGTATGGAACACGAAGTGGACCTCTTTCTCTTAGACTTAACAGTTACACCACATCTCTAAGCGATACAAAGCTTGGGTCATGCAATACAACCAGCATAATTCCGCCAGGAGCACAAGCAAGGTCTTCCAAAGTCTGGCTCTTTGGACTATAGCTGAACAGACGTACGTCCCAGAACAAAATCAATACATCCCCATCTTTCAGTACCTTTAACGGATAAATCATTTCATACGACAGCCAATCCTGTACAAATTTTTTGCTAATGACAATCTCTTTACTACATGACTCCTTGACCCCATAATCCTCCATCATCCAGCAGACCACGATATCACCATCATCAGCGCTATTATCACACACGCACAAACATCCTTGTAGCACTGTCAAGCTCACGATTTGATATCCGCTCGACGAGATGGGATTAAGAGGAGGAGCCGGCGACAACGTCCTAAACACCTCTTTCTCAACGTCAAAAGAACATATCACTCTCTCTTGACCCTCTAACTCCGAAACCAACCAATGCAGTTTGTCATTAAGACTAGCTGCACCATACCAGCCTTCCAATAGCGGGACATCCCCAACGCTCCTCCACGAGCCCGTCCCAAGCGTGTAAACCTCGCATGCCGTTCTGTAAGTAGACAATCTCCGATCATCGGCTGGTCCCTCAGACATCCTCACAACCTTGTACTCCCCGCTCACCGAGGAAAACCCAAACGCGGTATCTATTAAGAAGGGGTACTTCCTTTCGTGTTTCGGCTTCGGAAGGGTGGCATACTGCCGGAGAGTCGGGTTGCATATATAAATGGTGTCGCTTTCGTGTTGGCTAAATGAGCATAAACAAACCAACCCATTAACCGAGCCCACTAACAGTTGAAATCCAACACCGGGGCTGAACTCCATTACGGGGTCATAGTAAAGATCGTGATGGTCAGGCTCGTCTTCCAGTTCGACCAGTTTTAGTTTCTTTAACTCTGCAGAATCATATTGTGCTATTATGAGGGTGGTAGGTGATCTAGAGAGGTGCAGCTTGATGAAATAAGGCTCTGAGAGTAGCTTGCGGAAGGTCCTGCACACGCACCTGCAATGGATTACGTTCTTTGCGGGGAGGCGTGATAGAATGTCGGCGATAACGTGCGACGGTAGATCTAACAAGGTGGGTAACAATGGTGATGGTACATTGTCGGTGCTCAAGGCCTGGTCTTGAGCTGATGGCCTGATTGGGGTTTGGGTTTGCCTTGTTGCAATGGGTCGAGAAATGATGCTTATACCCGCCATGGAAGATAGGGATTTAACAGGCTGTTTTGAGACTCTTCCACCAAAGAAATGGATGTTTCTATAGATCCCCTCTACCGCGAAGAATTTATTGCTGACTATACTAGCTAATCAACGTTTCAGCTTTCCTTCTTTTCTTATGGCTACCATATTTGACTGATTCAATGTTGGATGGTTTCTCAACTTTTCGAGTTCAACCTGGAGTTATTGGTGGATTACTTTTCTTGTAGCTAGTCTTTGACGTAGAAACATTTCATTCTTGAAAAGAATGAAATGTTTTTCGCAAGCAGTGGAGGAAAATGAACAGAGTGATTATTCATAAATCATAATGTGAAATAGTCTGTTGAATAAAATTGGTTACTTTCATTCTTACTGTGCAAAGCCTGTAGACTAGTTTTATAGAAATTACAATAAATCAAAAAATAAAAAAATTGGTAATCAAGTGTCTTGGTAGTCAAGATCTTGACTTGAGGCCCAAGGCTTCGTTGAAACTGATCACGAAACTCTGATATTGGTTGCTTTCATCCTCGCTATACAATACAAGACTGTTTATAGACAAAGTTCTATAAAAATTACAATAAATCAACTAATGGAAAAAAAAAGATAAATAACTTGGTGACCAAGTGTCGTGGTTGCCAAGGTCTTGACCGATAGCTAAGGCTTGTATTACACATAACATATTTGGGTTCCTCTCGGTAGCAATTTATGAATCCCTGGCTTTAGATGACCTCTACATGTAACTTTGCTGTCTACGGCGTGATTACAAAAATTCCTTTTGATGTTTGACGGTTGGCATTTGAAAACTTTTTACTACTACTTAAGTTGTAGGTAAATAGTTACAATTCTTTGTATAGCGACAATTGATATTGTTAAATACAGTTAGTGGACATTTATACTAACAGTTTCCCGACGATATTTAGTAATACTTTTTAATGTCACTAAATAAAAATTATTAAAAATATTTTAACAACTATTAATTATCGTTACGTGAAAGTTATACTTATTTATCGATCTATCTATAACTTATAACTTAAAAGAGAATTGGTATAGTGCTAGAAACCATTATTTTGCTTCATAAAGTAATGTTGATCATCATGATGTGGCTTTCTCCCTGGAAGGTAAGATGGATTTCTTTCTGGACACAAATCAGTCAAAGAGTCAAGGATATGGACACCGTACGGACCAAGAAAAGCATAATAATATTCACAATTCCCAAGCATTACCTGTTGGAACCATTCTAATTCGGTGGCTACTAAATTTCAATACCAGTCCCCCGTATAAAGAGCTCTTGCTGATGGCTTAACAGAGACATTGTTCAATCCCCGCTCTCTGAATTGGGCTTTCGTCAATCCATTAAGAAACTTCAGAAATCACGTCCTACCTGAAGCTAAGCTCAAATTGGGGACTTTCCACTCCTCCCTCTTGCTTTTGCCCTGTATATTTTGCTAAAAAGTGTGAATTATGGGCTCTTGCGCTCTCGTGACTTGAGTTGAATCCAAAAAAATGAGTACAAAAATCGGGTCATCATGTACCATGTTTTCCGATCTGCCGCCGCAAGTCATCATCGACGTCCTGTCAAGACTTCCCACAAAGAATGGCATCCATTGCAGGTGCGTATGCAAGGCCTGGCGCAATCTACTCTCCGAACCTTATTTTGCTGGATTGCACCTCTCTAGATCGCCCACCACCCTTGTCATTCTTGAATCTCAATTTCGCCCGCAACCACTAAAGCTCGTCGAAATCGTCGACGAGCCTGACCACCATGCTCTTCACTGTGACCCTGTAATGAGCTTCACCTTGAAACACGCGTTCCAAGATTTAGTGGGTTCGATCAATGGCTTGCTCTGCTTAGCAGATTTGGAACTTGACGAGACCATTTGCATTTGCAGCCCAATTGTTCGACAGTATGTAACCCTTCCAAAGTCCAAATTCAAAAGGGGGTATCCTGATATTGTAGTAAATGCTTTTGGGTTTAGTTCTGTGACTGGAGAGTACAAGGTGTTGAGGATTTTTCAGGAGCGAAAAGATCAGGACCCTCGTTGGTCACCTTCTTGTAAGTCAGAGGGCGAGGTTTATGCGCTTGGGACGGGTACATGGAGAAGCATTGGGCATGTTCCCTTCTTGTTTACTGCTCGCACGTTCGGCGTGCTTTTGAATGGCAACCTTCATTGGGATGTTAATGATATAGACGGTTCTGGATTGATATGTTCTTTTGACATAGAGAAAGAGAAGTTTAACGCAATGTCCCCTCCTAAGAGAAATGACCGATCTAATGAATTGGTGAACTTAGGGGTGCTAGAAGGTTGTTTGTCCATGTCTACATGCCAGAACGCAGTAGAGTCTGATTTTGTCATCTGGGTTATGCAAGATTACGGAGTCAAAGAGTCGTGGAGGAAGGAGATTGTCATTAAGCAAGTTTTGTTGTATTATGAAATGGTAAGTCCGCTAAGAGTTTTAAGAGATGGGGGTATTTTGATGTTATGGGGTGATCAAATGTTTTACAGCTACAGTTTTGAAACAGAAACTTGGGAACGTCTTCTGCCTGATATCTCATTTATGGGAGGGAGTATGCATGTTCCCAGCTTTCTCTCCCTTCAAACTTTTGGGATGGAGAATGTTGTGGTGTTCTAAACGGCAGTTGAAAACTCGAAGCCCCTGTTCCTATTTCAGTAGTATTCCTCGTGTCCCAATAACTGGACTGCATCTCCTATGTCAAGCCGTAGGTCTAGTGTTGCAGAGATTTGTGTGCTGCCTATCAAAGTATGCACTTGTTACCATTTCAATTTGCATTTATGTTGATGGAAACTTTCCAGAATTGTGTGATTAGGGGAGTTTCAGGGTAGTGCCTGTGTTCTAATATTGCGACTAGATAAAGTCTTGAATGTACCACATCTCAAATTGGAAGTTATAATTTTTTAAACGTTGTTTCTGAGTTACTGGTTATGGATATCCAATGATGGACTCTCTCTACGAAATTATTCTCACATGGGGGTGTGCAAGGTGCAGGAAGATCTTTGTTACTCAAGCTCGGAAGGGGAGGTACACTTAAGTTGTTCATACATTGAATGTCATTCATTAAAATGCTTACGTTTTATTTTTACCCAGTCTGAAACATATGAGTGATTGGAAGCTGATTAACTGGTATCAGAAGCTGATTCACTGGTATCACTTGTACTACTAAGTTGATCTGAGTATTATTTACCTTGAGAAGAGTTAGTCATTTCAAATTAATAGAAGGTGATTGTAGGAATTAGGACAGTATGTTAAGCTTGTCATTTGATCATATGCACAACTGGTCTAGTGTGAAGTGGTCTCTAATATGCTCTTGCGAAGCGATTTGGACAGTACTAAATACTGTAGGTGAACTTCTACAAAGTTTGAGGTGTATTTTAGAAGATGAAATACAAATGAATTTCCATTCCAGAAGCTTTAAGGTGCTGTAGAATAGGAGGAAAGCTATAGAACTTGAATTTGTGAAAGTTATGGATCTTTAAAGGAATGCTTGTTTTTTGTTAGGAAAAAATGTAACTTGTGTTGGAAGGACCAATAAAAGCAAAGTCCATGCCATTTTATAGTTTAACTAGTAGGACATATACCTAGTCATTTTGTGGAAAAGATCAAACCGCAAACAAAACTTGCTACTCTACAATGCCTAAACTTGGTAAAGTGAGTTAAAGCTTGTAAATCTACAAGTAATTTTAAACCCTAAACCCTATTTCACTCGTGGCTTGCAGATAAAGAAATCAAACAAAATTTCCATCGGACTTTTAGGCAGAGGCTAAATAAATAAAGAGCCAGCGCAATGTTTATACACGAATTTTGAATCTCTCCTTGCTAAAGGAACATGCAGCATACAGAGACCAAATGAAGAATGAACTTGCATAATTCTAAGGACTCCAAGCAATTTCATTTATCCGGTTAAATTGAGTTAAATATGAAAATTTCAACAGCATAACACAAAACAGAGTATCTATAAATGGTAGCATAAACTGTTGGAATCTGAAGACTTTCAAGTAATTTTTTATTCTCAAGAGGTATCTCAAATAGCCTAGTTCCAAATGTTGAATAGAAATAGTTATTAGTTGTGGCTGTGGCTGTGGCTGTGTGAAATGTTCACTCTAGAAGTGTACAATCTTCACTCTACGCTAGAAACCAAGCCACTGAGGATGGCCAGTAATCTCTTGTAAAAGGATTACCAATAGCAAAATTTCAACATATGCAAAATGATACTGAGGTTTTGTCAAACATGCAAAGGAACATGTACAAATTAACATGCTGGCTGGAAGTATGAAGCAGAAGTCACAAGCACAGCTAAACAACCACACATCATAGCATAAGATTAATGGTATTAGCTAATCATACCGATGCTGGGAACCTGTATCGATTGATCTAACGTTAGATCACATTACCCTTGAGGGATAAAAGGCTTGAGACGTGAACCGTTGCATTCCTCATGCAGGTACTGCGCATACAATCATGAAGTTCTCTGAAGTTATTCCTCCTCGAACTGTAGGTTAACATATAATCTTTGCACCGGAATTTCATAATACCATGTTAGAGAACATATACTGGTCCAAAATTTGGCATTGAGCAGATACTAATACTATATAAAGGGGTGCCATTGGGAATGAGTGACAATCTTTTTACTCTAGTACTCATCCACTCCGTAATCTTTCATCAACCAAATGGTAAGATAATCTGCGGTATAATCAGGCACAAGTAAACAACCTGCTATTACTCCTAAGCCATTCGGTGCAGTTCCCTGTCGATGAAGGGTTAAAGACTGAAATGACTCTCTTTCAACACTGAAACTTACCAGCGTTGGTGATTGAGATTTTGAACCATCAACAACCCAGTGAAGATTATCATTCACCAGTAAAACCACTTTACAATATGAGATCCAACTTTGGAAAGAATTGGTTTGAAAACGAGTGTTAGCAATGAAAGGTGGAGTCCAAATGGTTGGAAGTAAAGTTTAAATGTTTAGCAATGGAGCTCAAATATCAATTGTTTGATTAAAACGGTGAAGCCGAGAGCTTTATGAGGCCAAGACAAACACCCAAAACTTCTGAGTATACCAGATATGGGCTGTTAGAACCCCTCGACACTAGCTGACATTAAAAAAAGCGTAACAGTAGGTCAATGACAACACTCAAAAAACTATTTGGGCAAACTAAGCACACGCTGTCGGTGGTGGCCACGTCTGTCGCTTCCACGGGCACTAAACATCACCAAATCACATCTACACGCGTATGTAGCCTTTTGCTGATCTAAGTTACTGGCAGCCATATCTTCAAAAGAAAGTGGATATGGTATGTTATCTCACCACTTGAGAGAGCAAGACGGCACCAAATCGAAGTCCCCCCTAGCAAGCATGAGCAACACCACCCCCAAAAAGAATCCCAACCAAACCGCAGACACGATGGAGCTAGCTACCAAGCAGCCATTATGCCACTGGCCAGAACCGGCGAGCATGCAAGAAAAGATTACAAGCACACGAATACATTCAAGCATTCAACACACAAGACTACTAAATGAAAAACCTACAACCACACGTATGTCACTTGGGGAGGTGGGGAGGTGGGGAGAGGGGGAAACCAATATTACCGGAAGGGAAGTCAAAGACAGTCTAAAACAAACAAGTAATGACACAAAGAAATAGACAAATAAACACTCGTTCAAGCAAGCATGTACGAAGACACAAAAACTAGCACCCTTGTTTGTGCCTTGGTAAAACAACATTGTTGAGAGGGAAAATTAGGAAAAAGTGGGTTTTTGGGTAAAATTTTTGGGGATGGTGGGTTTGTTTTGAAAACTTGTGAAAAAGTGGGGTATATTTTGAAAATCTCTGAAAAAGGGGGTTAATTGGAAAACAATGAGTTTTTTGAAACCATATCTTTTCCCATCCCCAAAATACCCCTCCCCCTGTTTGTCCCACATCAAACTAAATTGATTGATTTTCTCGGCATGTACTTTTCTTCTCTTTCCAGCAAGAGCAAGACTCTTTGGGTCCCTCTCTCTCTCCATTTCCATCTGCCGACGACTCCTCAACGCCGTCCACTTTCCGGCCACGGCGCGTCCACCTTCCGGCGACGCGATCTACATCCCTCTCTCCAAACCAAGTGTCTCTATTTGTCTCTCTCTCTTTCCCCGATTCCATCTGCCGGCGGCGACGACACCTCCACCTTCCGACAACGACGATCCATGGGTTTCAAAATCGATCTATAGTCGTCGACGACGACACCCTTTCTCTCCATGGGTGCTGAAATCGATCCATTGGCAACATCGACTCCCTCTCTCTCCTCCAAACCGAACCTTCCGGCGACGACATAGCTGGACAGCACCTTACGGCTGCATCACCTCCACCTTGATCACGCAAGTTTGGATTGTGCTGTCTATTTGTGGATTGCTTGGGTAAGCTATATTGTATTACATATTACTGGAATTTTCTGCTTTGTGTTGTCTGTGAAACTTATATATTTGGTTCTTATGAATGACCATTAAGATTAGTGCAATTCATTTATTGTTTTCTACCATGAGAATCCCTTGTTAGGTGAATAATCCATCTTTGTTGAGTTAATTATCTTATGCTCTGCACATTGATTCATGGAGACTCAAAATTTAAGTCATATATTGTAATTAACCTACTAAGAGCCATCCATAGCAAAATGTTGCCCTCCATTGTAGTGAGGCTAGCTGACTTCATTCCCATCAAAATGATGCCAACTTTTGAGGATTGATTTTTCTTCTCCGTAATAGGTTGGGTTTTAAGGGGGATAGGGGTGATAGGTAGAGGCTTGTGTGTGTGTGTCAAGTTAGGGGGTTCAGTTCAATGTTTGAGATGGGTTATTGAGGAACGACTGTGGGTATTTATATGTGGATACTTACTGAACTTTTGATGACAAGTCTTTGTGGAAAATGCATTGCAGTGGTCACAACATTTCCAACTAAAAATGACTTGCTTGCCAAAATCAGTAGTATTAGGTTGATTGAGAGTACTTTGAGTGACTTTATTTTATGTTTTTTAAATTGTACAGTTTTTTGACAAAATCATGCAGTTGGTGTACTTTGGCACTACAATTGGTTCGGTAAGAAACAAATGGGAACACATGCAATGATAACTACACTTATGTTGAATTTCTTTGTAGTTTTTCTCGTGGCTTTTTCTTTATTTCATATGCAAATCTCCACTCTTTACAATATTTCATCACATACAACGAATATAAATCTTGTACTAGTACATCTATCTAATGTTGGGCACAGATTCCACATCTCACTTAACTGTCTATTTGTTGTATTATCCTTCAAAATTTTCCAGCTCAAGATGCAATTCTTCGTTAGATTCATAACATAAACCCTTTCTTTTTCGTAGATGAAAATCAACTGTGAAATTGACTGCACAATCTTCATTTTTGCCCTATTGTTTACAAATCCTCAATTTTTCTCTTACACTTAGTTATCATGTAATTTGATTTTAAAAATAAATGGAAATTTCATGTTTGTTTGAATACCATTAATTCAGCTACTTTGCTACCTTTTATCTTCATTTTTAAGCCAAAATGAACAGGAAAAAGATTGTTAATATATTCTTAAGAGTTTTTGAATAGTGCCTTGCAAATTAAAAAGAAGGTTTAGTGCTAAATAAGCACAATATCGTAAAGTGCAAAAGTTAGAATGATGAAAAGCTTATAGAACAGCCTTGTGAAAGTGCTAAATCGACACATTCTCTGAAAAACATTTACACCAGAGTGTGTGTGTGTTGTGTGTGGGGCGGTTTTTTTTTTTTTTTGGGTAGGGGGGATGATGTTGTTGCTCTGGATTATGATTGGCTTTACTCATCTTATTTTTGGTGAGAAGCTAGTGAATGATAACTGTGGAAGTCAAGTGGCAGACTAAAACGCAACAGTCTAATGATGCATAATATCTTTTTTTCAATTTCTAATGATATTTCTTTTGTTTTTCTTTAGGCGAATCTCTAACTTTTAATCAATATTTAGCTGCACACTTGTAATTCAACGTAAGGAAAGGAACTTGACTTCTTACATTGGTTTTGCTAATGCCATTTTCTCCTTTCGAATAAAGCAGGTCTGGTTCCTCTTTTAAGGTAATCCCCATTCCCACCTCTAAGTGATTAGTACTAGAATTTTATATATTTCATGCAAGTAAAAACTTTATTCGTATATGCTCCTGGACATTGTTTCTTTACGAATTTTTGTTGAAACCAAGGTTATAGCAGCATTGTTGCGATTGACCCAATCTAAGACTTACATTATGCTTTGCGGCATAAGCACACACCCTTGTAAGTCTCCTGTTTTCCACTTTGATTAGATAAATTGCATAAGAACACTTCCATTATTGATTTAGTCTCAACCTTTTTGAATCCGTATTTAAGTTGGTTGGAGCACTTGAATTGTCCCCAAGCTGTGTCTTTGTGTTTTCATATCCTTTTGAAAATGGAAAGGGGGAAGCTATTTAACCAGGCAACACTCTGGCTCTGAGAAATAGGATGATGTGCATGTGCTAATGCTTCCCATCCAGTAAAAAGTCAGCTTCAATTTTAAGGCTACGGAGCTTTGATTAGAGTCTCTTCATCAAGTCAAATTACTTGCCTTAGGTAGTTATATACCTGCTCTAGTAATATTTTAGCAAATCGTTTAAAGCAAGTGACCTAGCAAATAACGTTACATACTTGTGATAGAAAATTGGTGTGAAACAAGCTCTAATTGAAACTGGTTTTAGATTAGTTTTATGAATCTTCAGCAAGATAAGGATATGAATTATACAATCTTGGTAGCAAGCATGATGAACTTTCAACTAAGCGTTCTACTTTAGCTAGGAACATCCTTGCTAGTTCTAGACTGAGAAATGGATTGTAATGGCAAACCCAACACCATTTGGTTATCCTTTTTGCAGGGAAAGAAATGAACTTTTTTTCATTTCATTTGCTTTGGTATTTGGTTGGTTTTAATATCAGTCGTCGGTCAGTTTTAATATCAGCTTGTCACCCTTTTGCTTCAGTATTTTCTCGTTTGTAATGATTGATGTCCTGAGTTTAGAACATGTCTTGATAGGAACCATATCCACTGAGGGTTTGAAAGCTGCCGCTGCCTTTGAAGGACTAGTGCAAATGATATTACCCGCTTCCTAGAAGGTAGTACAATTCTTAATTCCCCCTTGACATAACCTTATTCTTATAGATAAGTCTTACCAGAATTAGAAGGTGGTAAACAATGATAGTTTCTCAAAAGGGAGTGAATAATGCAGTCGTTAAGTACGCCTGTCACTTGCTAAGGTAAGACTTTTACCTTTAAAGTCGTAGATTATTTTGCCTATGATTTATTATTTGGAATTCTAATGGATACTTTATATGTGAGAATTTGTCCGTTTGTTTAATTTTGCATTTTACTTGTAGTTTGATTGGATGGAACTCAATTCTTTAACAGTCATGTAAATGTTGGTGCAAAGTCAAGCACAGAATCGACCATCCTTTTGTTGCTCTGCAAGATTTGGGGTAAGCTTCATTCGTTGGACATCATAGCATCCAACATATCTTTGGAACAACACTGCGTTACCCAAGTAGATCTTTGAACTTGTTCTCTTGTTTCGATGATAGATGACAAACTTTGTATTATATGGGCTTATAAGTTGTTGATCTCACATATTTGGCATTGTACAAAGGAGATGATCGTAGGAGTTAACATCTTTCTTTGATACCACAATTTTAAGTTCTTGTGTTTGAAAATTAGTTTACTCCCAGCTTATTTGTTGAATATTGGAAGTTATAATAGAATAATATCAAAAATATATATATATTTTTTCAAAAAAGGATTTATCTAAGGACGCTAAAAAGCGCCCTAAAAGACCTATAACAACGCTAAAAAGCGTCCCAATAGGTTATGATGTGGTGCACTTTATGGGACGCTCATTTGCGCCTTATTAGATCTTACCCTTGTTGAGTCACTTGTGCGCGTCGTAATAACTTATTGTGACGGCCTTTAATAGGGCGGTGTTACGGCGCCTTTCAAAGCGCCCTTATGTCAAAAGCGTCCTTTTATGATACTTGTAAGGACGCTAGGAGGCGTCCTTATAGTCAGATTTTGTTGTAGTGTCCCCTCTATCTGTGCAATGATCATTCCTGTACTGCTGTTTTGCTGAATAAAAAACTTCAGGCAAAGTTTTTATTTGCATTGGTTGCAAGAATATAAACGCCTTGATTTTCTGCACAAAATGCTAATAAGGTGGAGAAGTACATTGACACAAGTCGGTTTCTGCAAGAATGCAAGTACAGATGTGCGGAGATGCTTGTCATTCCTACTACTTTTCTAGTTATCATTTATGCATCGGTTGGAATAGGAGAAACGACTTCGGGATTTGCACAACCCAAAACCACCCTCGCAATAAATGTACCTGCATTTCTTACGCGTTAAACGACTTGTATCACCAACAACCTCCACTCATGCAGAGTTTGCGTGTCTTGAAGCATGTCTGTGTTCGCAAAATAATTAATCCCCTTGTTCAGAGATTAGGCCTTTAGCGTCCGACTGCTAGAATGGCGATCGCTAAATTAGGCCATTAGTGACTGCTTTTGTTACTGCTGTCATCACTGGTCGCTATACACGCCTGCTATCTCTTGCTATAATATCGAAGAGTGCGTTTACTCCTGGTTGAAGCTTACTTAAATAATTCGTTCACCATTGCCTGTCTTGGACCAACTTAACTGTTACTGTACTATATTTTGAGTAATCTAGGTTAAACATGCATTTCATAGCGACTGCCATGTGCAGTTACTATTGACTTTAGACTTGTAGCAGCCTCTTGTGTCCGGATTTTCATATCTTGGTTAGGTAAAAGGTGGTTGAAAATCGCTTCAAGCTTAGTCATCACCTTCACTTTTTTTGTAATTTCGGTAATCCTCTGATAAATACTCAGAGCACGTCGAAAGCAATCCATTTAGTATTTTCGAGTATTGCATGTACTTATTGTTGGCTGATAATTGCACAAGTTCAATTGTCCTTCTATAGGCTGATACGTAGGGTCGCAGATTTATTTATGGATATTACCAGAAATTACCTTTTTTGATAAACACGCATTGGCTGTCTCAATGAGTTTGTTAATTAAATTTTTTTGCTCCATGCAGCGTGGACTTGAGCCTAAAGTTGATGACCGCGCGGGCAAGAGGACGTAAGAGTGAGAAGAAAAGAAGGCTTATGAGGTGCGAGAGTGCCAAGACTTTTCGGCTTACTCCATCTTCTCCGTCTATACTCGCACAAACGAGAAAGGATGGTGATTGCATAGGAAAGAATCCCTTGGTTATTGGTGATGATGATGGTTACGAGTATCATGTAGACGGAACAACTTCATGAGGTCAAACATCGAGTCAATGAAGAAAGCACGACAGATACAACAGCAAATAAATAAGTTTATGTAGTGTATTGTATTTTTAGTTCTTATTAGTAGTGAAGAGAGTGTTAGGCATCATTCTTTTGGTTGAATAAACTTGCGAGACTTCTACTGTATTTAATTGTACATGCCGTCAAGTGTATGAAATTTGGTGGTGCCATTGCAATAACCGCTTTTTGTTTGATCCGACAAGTTCAGGTTGACAGTGTAATGATTTTTTTTACTGATTTTACCGAATCAAATGCAGAATTCAGGACTCTAAAAAAAACAAAAGGATTATTGCCCGCAAAAATTAAATGCTAACAAAAAATCAGTGACCGCTTCTGTAGTCGTTTATCTAGTCAACACGAGTATAGACGGATGACCGCTTCTGCAGAAAATGACTCGTGTCAGCTAATTCGTGTACAACCTTGGCGCGCAAGCGCAAACGTCCTAACTATCCCCCAAGGTGCTCCACTTATGCATGGTTTGATTTGTCTTGAAACTTGTCTTCGTTCGCAAAATGGGCAAAGCGCGTCAGGTTTTGGGACTTACTCATGGTTTCATGGCATCGGCGGACTTCACAATCTATGTGGTATCGTGCCCCGCCATGTGCATACGAAAAGAAACCTTGAGGTGCTCGGACATAAGCCCTTCCCCTATAAAAAAAATTGGTTACTTTTCGTATGCACGTGGCGGGGCACAATGCCACATAGATTGTGAAATCCGCCCACGCCAAGAAACCACGAAGGATCCCAAAAAGTGACATGCTTTCCCTGTGCGCGAATGAAGACAAGCTTCAACTATGATCAAACCGTGCACAAGTGGAGCACCTTGCGGGATAGTCATGTCGTGCGCGCTTGCGCGCCAAGGTTGTACACGGTTTATGTGACACAAGTCGTTTTCTGCAGAAACGCCAGTACTTTGCGCGAAGGTGCTTGTCAGTACGTGCCGATGCCCAAGTCGTTTCTGTGCAGAAGAAAATACTAATATTTTTTGGTTGGTGAAGTGCTTATGTCCGAGCACCCCAAGCATGGTTACTGGTGAAGTGCCACATATTTTTTTATTGTTCCAGCAACTGTCTTACACACATATGAGTGTTTACTGGCAACCCGCTAATAATATTTTTTAACGGATACATAAAAATCCCAAGCATGGTTACATAGACAAAAAGTTACAGTTACACAGATTGATCACATCATGTTTAGGTGAGAGTGGGCGCCAGTTGGAAAATGGGGAGCACAGTAAATGCTTCCAACCCCCTTGGCAAGAATGCTCATCAAAACGTAGGATGTTGACAACCATCAATAATCCCAACCCCCTTGGCAATGTTCCTCTTAGCCCGTGGTTTCCGCACGGTCATCCCACGTACGTAGTGCTCCCACCCAGAAGAAATGGAGCTGGGCTCCTCCCCGTAAGTTTTGCATAAATTGACTTGCGCATCCGCACAATCCGACGAGCACATTTGCAGAAACCGACTGGTGTTTTTGCAGAAACCGACTGGTGCCACCACGATCCGTTTGCGTCTACACTTCCGCTTCCTTAGAAAATTCACGCTAAACACATCAACCACCCCGCATCGGACTCCTCATGGCCGAAACAACCACGATGAAACGGGGCGATAAGATGCGCCCTAGCGGAGAGGTTACGTAATTTCATAAAACCGAGTTCGCGTACTAGCGGGGGACACTGACAGCCCTCAGTGAACACGAGAGGTGCAAGGGCAATGTGTTTGCGTAGGGCCCGCAAGGGCATTCCACATATGTAGTGGTCCCGCCGAGATCGTTTTTCTTGCGGGGCCTGGGTCCCATATGCTAAGTTTTGCATAAATTGACTTGCGCATCCGCACAATCCGACGAGCATATTTGCAGAAACCGACTGGTGGTTTTGCATAAACCGACTGGTGTTTTTGCAGAAACCGACTAGTGCCACCATGATCCGTTTGCGTCTACACTTCCGCTTCCCTAGAAAATTCACGCTAAACACATCAACCACCCCGCATCGGACTCCTCATGGCCGAAACAACCACGATGAAACGGGGCGATAAGATGCGCCCTAGCGGAGAGGTTACGTAATTTCATAAAACCGAGTTCGCATACTAGCGGGGGACACTGACAGCCCTCAGTGAACACGAGAGGTGCAAGGGCAATGTGTTTGCGTGGGGCCCGCAAGGGCATCCCACATATGTAGTGGTCCCACCGAGATTGTTTTTCTTGCGGGGCCCGGGCCCCATATGCTAAGTTTTGCATAAATTGACTTGCGCATCCGCACAATCCGACAAGCACATTTGCAGAAACCGACTGGTGTTTTTGCAGAAACCGACTGGTGTTTTCGCAGAAACCGACTGTTGTTTTCACACAGAGCTAGAAGCAAGGTACGTGGGTGCTATAAAACACACTCATAACCACGATGATCTCATGTGTAGCCACAAGAGATTTACATATGTGAGCCGATGCTTCAAAACACGACACCATGTGTAGACACCGGCTTATTCCATGAGCAAATGCTTGAAAACAAGAGACGCTGTGCAGGGGCGAGGTTAGCGTGAACAATGACATGTTCACGCTCAACATTCATTTTCCAGACACACATGGTGGAAAGATATATATATATATATATATATATATATATATATATATATATATATATATATGTATGTATATATATATATGTATCACTCTTCATTTGACATATATTCATCAGATAAGTACTGATCGTTGGTTAAAATAGTGTTTCTCTCGCTAGAAGTGAAGGGTCGGCCACTAGCCTCTGCCATTTCTTCGGCAAGCTGAAGCATGTAAAATCGTTTTCTACGTAACAACATTCGGTTATTCTCCATACGAATTTGCCGCACAGCTTTCTTACACTTGGCAACATTAGGACACGGCATACTAAGTGAACGACGGTGCGGCACAGGTGCTCCTAGCGCGATGAGATCTTGGTGTAGTGCTTCTGATTCATTTACTCGATATGCCCATTCTCTTCGTAAACAAGCGTAATACTCTCTAGGATCCGTGTACCTCACTTCTCTGTAGTCGTCGTTTCTTTCACACAACAACCACACATTCTCACGTCGCCGTTAATTAGAACTACCAAGAAGACCTGTCATACAACTTATGCGTGTTCACAAGGCATGAGCATGACAAGCATATATACAGCTTTAGCATACACACATGTAGTATAGTTCTGGTTTGAGATCCGGACAAGAGTAGGCCAATCAAAGTGACAACACGTTAGGTGTTTTTTTAATAAAGTCACTCATCATGGGAACTCTAATTGGTAGTCCAAGCCGTTTCCAATGAAATGATACATCAACCATGTGCCTTTGTCCAAAGTGAAAAGCACATCATTCTTCTCAGTTGTATAATGACTACAATGGACAAAGGCATTTCGGAGAGAGGTGTATAATTCGAGAATTTGTGCGCAGAAGTAATTACATATGTAGGAGGCCACGTATTGAAACGTCGCGCACAATAAGGATGGTGTCTGAATTCGTGAGCCCGAAAGTAGACATGTGAATGATCTATACCGACAATATTAGTATTTCATCACCGATAACCTGTTGCATGGCTAGTCTATTCCCTTTTCAGAACGGTATTACCGGCTATTTTGCGACTTTCGCGTGTAGTGAAAGACTTGGCATATGGTTCGTTATGGCTTTAGATACAAGGGTATAAAGATAGGCGTAGAGTTGTCCAGCAAACATATGTTTTCTTGTTTTGATTCGCCCTTCTGAATCTGCAACTTTCATGTAATATCACACCCCTGGCAAATTTCCACAGAAAAATACTAAACGGGTAGTTCCGAATTAGAACTTGATATCAATCTGACAAAATCAACTACACCGCTGTTTTTGCTACTGGCTCAATACGCAAGTAGCTCAACAAGGATTGCTGAAACTTGTAATGAGCTTTTATATTATCAGCAACTAATACAGCTGCAAATGCTACTTATCAATGGGCTATAAAGAAATTTATAGCAACTTGTCACACGGTTGTCAGTACGAGCGTGCGGCATTTATTGAAGTGGGCCGTTATCCACTCCTATATAAGTATCTATAGTGGATAAAGGGCAAAGGGCATAGAGCGGGTGCTGTGTGCTTTCTTTTAATCTTGGAGTTGTCCTACACTCCACGAGACATATTTGAAGCGTTGGGTCGGCACTAGGCGGGCGAAGATGAATTTCAATACCCATTGCATCCAAGTTTGCGATATTCAAGACGTTATGGCAGTACATTACGTGCAGAATGGTCTTACCGGTTGAATGAACGTGAGGTACTCATAGCTGATTCATGACGCATAGATATACCCGTTGTTCGGCAGATGGCAATGAACATGCCTCGGAATACAGATATGGAGCTTGAACGGGCTCTACATCGCATACGTGAAGAAAATAATAGAATGAGAGTTCATCAAAGTAGGCAAAACTTGCGTCGTATGGCGCGTGAAAGCTATGCAGATGGGTCCAACAATGAAGCACAAGCATACTGGAACATGAGCTATGAAACTGGATCTATTTCTGATGCTCCAATGTCTGATGAAGATGAATGAAGGTGGTTACAGTTTATGCGGAGAGTGTTTCCTGCCATTATCGTTGCATGTAGTATGGAGTGATCTTAAGATGCTTATATGAAATCTACTTTTAAATCTGAGATGGGGTAGACAAATTTTATGTTATGATGAATGTTATGTATAACACAATGATCAGTGGTCAACGCACGTGATTACTACAACATGACCAATTACCAAGCGTGTATACGCATTATTCCATCTACACGAGTACAGACAACATGTTCTCCTCTTATCTCTGTAGACAGCGAATATTTTTATGTCATACAACCTTTGCCACCACAATGTGCCGATATATAAACACTGTGCAGTGCATGTCCATTTAAGACATGACCAACCATATAAATACACTTGTGACCGGTCGTTGGAAGTTCTGTACATGCCTCCTCAAATTGTGCTAGCAATACGGTACTAGTAGGCCGACGCAAAAGAATACGCCCTATTTACAGGATACACGATTTGTCTTGCGAACGTGTTTAAGAACGGCGAATTAAACTATTTGCCATGGAAACCAGATTTGCTTAGTAGAAAACGCTTGCAACCATCAACGATCTCTATTGGAAAATAATCATCGAGAGCGAATGAACTATTTCGACTTTGGCTTTGACTTCTATTGACAGCGTGGTCAGAGATCACAACCTCAATAGGAGTATTAATTATGACAACAACGTTATTTTATGAAAAAAGTGGCATTCTTTGGCGAGTGATATTATTCAGCCCTTGTAGAAGTTGATTCAAAGCACGAACTTGTAAGAAGACGTGCTTTCCATTTGGAACCAATATTTCCCAACCATACACTACTTATCCGTCATTTATGTTCGTGCAATTGTGTTTCAATTAGACTAACAAAATGAGATTAAATCTTCTCATTCAGTTATTCCAGAAGGTCGTGGTTCTTAACCGGGACAACCCAAAAGTGCGGCATATAACTAAGTAGGACTCAAAATGGAGAGAAGAGGAGACGCAATATTATGTGATGGAAAAGAAAATTCACAAACACAACGTACAACTTCTTGTGTAATGTGGCCAAATCTAGGTGAGTGTTGTTTGACCCCAAAGGATCTCGTTCAATAATACACAGTCTAGAGGAGGGGATCTGCAAACATTTATAACATACGGGTGAACATTAACTTGAGCTGACATGATTCATAGCATCCAGTCTCTTGCATTATTGCATACAATGACTTGTACGAACGAGGGTAGTCAGGCCGCGAAGAGGCTAGCAACAAAGACATATCAACTGCTCAATCGGATTTTTCCGTTGATTACGCCGGTGCTTGCCTTTCATGCCCCACACGGTTTGCAAAAGCGTTGCAAGCAACTTTATGGAATAGGAAGTTTAATGCAATCAACTCACTTATTGACATTGACACATCACTTCTCAGCCCAGTGCTCCTACTATACAAGCTGCCGGACAAAACATTTTCACATGTCTCTGCACCAAACTCACTTATGTCAACATTGACATATCACTTCTCAGCCCCATGGTACCACTCTACAAGGTGGAAGAAAGACAAGCTGGTAGGGTAACAATAAGGAAGCGGAAGTGTAGGCGCAAACGGATCGTGGTGGCACCGGTCGGTTTGTGCAAAAACAACAGTCGGTTTCTGCAAAAACACCAGTCGGTTTCTGCAAAAACACCAGTCGATTTCTGCAAATGTGCTCGTCGGATTGTGCGGATGCGCAAGTCAATGTATGCAAAACTTAGCATATGGGGCCCGGGCCCCGCAAGAAAAACAATCTCGGTGGGACCACTACATATGTGGGATGCCCTTGCGGGCCCCACGCAAACACATTGCCCTTGCACCTCTCGTGTTCACTGAGGGCTGTCAGTGTCCCCCGCTAGTATGCGAACTCGGTTTTATGAAATTACGTAACCTCTCCGCTAGGGCGCATCTTATCGCCTGTTTCATCGTGGTTGTTTCGGCCATGAGGAGTCCGATGCGGGGTGGTTGATGTGTTTAGTGTGAATTTTCTAAGGAAGCGGAAGTGTAGACGCAAACGAATCATGGTGGCACCAGTCGGTTTCTGCAAAAACACCAGTCGGTTTATGCAAAACCACCAGTCGGTTTCTGCAAATGTGCTCGTCGGATTGTGCGGATGCGCAAGTCAATTTATGCAAAACTTAGCATATGGGACCCGGGCCCCGCAAGAAAAACAATCTCGGCGGGACCACTACATATGTGGAATGCCCTTGCGGGCCCCACGCAAACACATTGCCCTTGCACCTCTCGTGTTCACTGAGGGCTGTCAGTGTCCCCCGCTAGTATGCGAACTCGGTTTTATGAAATTACGTAACCTCTCCGCTAGGGCGCATCTTATCGCCCCGTTTCATCGTGGTTGTTTCGGCCATGAGGAGTCCGATGCGGGGTGGTTGATGTGTTTAGCGTGAATTTTCTAAGGAAGCGGAAGTGTAGACGCAAACGGATCGTGGTGGCACCAGTCGGTTTCTGCGAAAACACCAGTCGGTTTCTACAAAAACACCAGTCGGTTTTTGCAAAAACACCAGTCGGTTTCTACAAATGTGCTCGTCGGATTGTGCGGATGCGCAAGTCAATTTATGCAAAACTTACGGGGAGGAGCCCAGCTCCATTTCTTCTGGGTGGGAGCACTACGTACGTGGGATGACCGTGCGGAAACCACGGGCTAAGAGGAACATTGCCAAGGGGGTTGGGATTATTGATGGTTGTCAACATCCTACGTTTTGATGAGCATTCTTGCCAAGGGGGTTGGAAGCATTTACTGTGCTCCCCATTTTCCAACTGGCGCCCACTCTCACCTAAACATGATGTGATCAATCTGTGTAACTGTAACTTTTTGTCTATGTAACCATGCTTGGGATTTTTATGTATCCGTTAAAAAATATTATTAGCGGGTTGCCAGTAAACACTCATATGTGTGTAAGACAGTTGCTGGAACAACGTTATTTGCACGGCGTAATATTGATGGCATCATTGTTGCGTTTACTAATACCGTAGGTCGTTTGCGCGATGCATACGAGATTTGCGAATGGCATTTAATCGACGTTGTTGTGGTTTAGCAGACACAGAAAACCAAACCGGCGTTTGCGTTGGGCAACACAAGTCCATTTCTGCAGAAAAACACGCAAGTACTGCACGCAAAGGTGCCCGTCGATACGTGCCACTGCCCAAGTCGTTCCTGTGCATAAGGAATACTAAATACATTTTGTGACAGCTTATACACAGCTTAAATAATATCACTCCATTCCCTATCTTCGCGTTTTCAAGAAGAAATCGTTGCTATATGAGGTACTCTTCTATTGAGCACCTCTCGTGTCTGACCACGACCTCAATAGATGGCAAAGCCAGACTCGAATAATGTAAAGGCTGTCGATAGCCATGTGTTCAAAACCTGATTGTTCATGGTTGCAACTGTTTTCTACTTTCCAAAAGGGGAAATAGTTTTGCATAGGGAATTCAGGCGGTGGTTTTGAAAAGCGTTTGCAAGACATCTCGTGTTTCCAGAAGGAGAAATAGTCTATTCACATATATTAGTACTACGTTGCTAGGTTCAAATGACTTGGGCATGTTAGAAACGTTCAAGAACTGATAATATCATGCACTTTAAATATGGTCTTGGCTTAATTGGCCTGCATAGTATAAGTTGGTTTAGTGACGGATATATTGGTCATGACCCAACCACAATATGAAATGGTGAAGGATCCACAGAAATGACCTGCTCTCACTGTGTGAGAACAAAGGGGTGCTTCAAGACACGCAAATATTGCATAAGTGGGTACCACATTGAGAGGTCAAATCGTTAGTGCAGCCACATGCTTTTAGGTGACACATGGGGAAGGCTAAGGTCATTTTAAGTACCTTTATGGGACGTGCTCGTCTAGTTTACGTGCGAATAATGGGGTCCCATGAAGAAGTACCTTTACGGGACTTTCAACAACAGATAATATTAACGAGCAGCCCTTGGTCATGGCTAAGATGGCCATGCGCTGCAAAGGTTGAATATATCTGGGCCAATTTACTGGAAATTGTGATTGTCGAAAATAGGATTGGCACTTGAGATACAAGTGCCCATTATTGTTCGTAACAGACAACCTTAAACCAATTCAAAGTTGTAGTCAACTGGGAATAATGATATGTTTTTCACTTTCAACCCAATTGGGTCCCACCCTCCGCCAACAATCTCAATATCTCAAATGCACGATTAACATTTTAAAATCATCGATTAATAGCCTAAAATCATCAATCAATAATCACAATTGTCAAATACACAATTAACAAGCTAAAATTATCAAACAAATAATCAATGTTCAAACTTTCCAAAAATTGTTCAAAATGCACATATCCGATGCGATTAATTTAATTTAGGAAGTAATTAGGGCTTAGAGTTCAACATTGGGGGAAAGTTTTTTCACAAGTGCTTTGATCAAACACCAGCACTTGAAAACGCATATGCCTCATGTGTTCAAAGACAACAAAGTCCCCAATATTGAGGTCATGTTGCTGCACGAATTTGTTCCAACCGGCTTCAAACCAATACGCATCTTGGCCGCGCTTCTTCTTGATTTTAACAGGCCACAAACCCTACTCCGCTGGTTAAAGTTGCTTCCTTTGATCTCACTGTGGTAAGCTGACTGCAAAAGGATACCGGTATGGCCTAACATATTCATAATACAGTAAGACAAGTAAGTTATTGACCAACGACAATAGTGTGTACACAGGCGAAATCACAGAGAAAGAGGGATCGCATACAAGTTCTGTGCGAAAACCAGACATCATGACCTTGAAGAAGTGCCTGCCTACTCAAGTGTCCTTGTTCACCGAAGCAGAAGCCATTTAACCTACTTTAACATGAAATGCCAATCGAGCATTATTCAATATCTGAGCAATAATTCCATAGCTTAATTAAATCTATTAAGTGTCACACCGTATAAGACATGGAGGCCTTTAGTAAATAAATCCTAGCCACGAGGGCAAATGTGACATTTCAATTCGGTGTCGGTGTCGATCGGCCTCACACTACAAGAAAACATACTTTTAGCGACCGCCAGGGAGCGGTCGCTAAAGGTATAAAAGCGGTCGCTAAACTGTCTTAGCGACCGCCGATGTGCGGTCGCTATAGGCCAGGTCGCTAAATTTTAGCGACCGATTTTAAAAATCGGTCTCTAAATTTAGCGGCCGCATTGACTAGATTTAGCGACCGTCTTGAACGGTTGCTAAATGTTTTTTTGAATTTAAATATTTAATTTTTAAAAAATTTTCATTTAAATATTATTATATTTTTGCGACTGATTTAGCGACCGCCCTTCGCAGTCGCTAATTATTTTTAATATTATTTTTTTATATATATTTTTTGAAATATTAAATATTTTTTTTTGTTTTGAAATATTAAATTTAGCAACTGATTTAGCAAATGTCCTTTGCGGTTGCTAAATCCGTATGTAATTGCTGAAAAATGGTAAAATCCCATATCATTACACTATCAAATGAAACTAATGACACGTAATTGATTCAAAACTGACAATAAAGTTGTACACAACTTTTTATTTCATTAGCAATCATATCCAAAATTCGTGCAGCAACAACTTTCACTCTATCGGATCGACATTCATCGTCTAACACCAAAATAAATAAATGTCTTAAACACCTAAACTAGGACCAACCAAGAAGTTAACTACTCTTGAGACCGTACAAATTCATCGACGTAAGACTTCATCAACGTTCGCATCATGAGCAACATTTTTAGGCAAGAAAGTGCTAATGTTGTCATTTTCTTCATGGGTTGTTGAAGGCACGCAAGGTCCAACATCGTTTTCACCATCTTGAGAATCACCAACATTAGGCACAAGTCCACACTGCATGAAACTAAAGAATTTAATCAAGAAACAGCGAATGTATTACTATTAGCAGTGTCATGTGATACAAGATAGAATGACTCTATTATAACAGAAATGACTGACCTCATTATCTCAATTTGTGCACAGATTAATGGTAACAAGTGCCACAACCTGTATCAAAAGTCCACCGATGATTCCCATCCAAAGTCCCCGCTTGCAACAATGACAAGAGCCTTAATCAAATAACAAAGACATAACGATTTGGATTTCTGGACTTGTCAAAACAATTTCGGATGAAGAATGGCCTCCATCAGTGAATAACTCACACATACAGCATATGTTAGCCCCGAAAATAAATACCTAGAAATGTTTGATAACTCCATACAGTAGCAAACAACAATTACAGATCTGAGTTCCTCTCCCTATAAATAGAAAATCACAATTTGGCTCTTAAAAAGGTAAAAACATGAGTAGAGATAAGAGCACTAAAAATGCCAAAGGAACATGCACATGTATAATGAACAAATATTAGCTACCCATAAAGCTAGAATTATAATCAGGTGGCTCATCCAAGGCCTAAAAGGTAGAAAAAATATGTACAGTAAATACGAAGGTAAATGAAATGATGAACATACCTTGAAGCATCAAATGCAACTTCCATCCGGAAACTTGGAAGTTATAGATGTCACTTTAATAAAGTAAAAAGTAAGGGTGTTATCCTTATGATTATTTAAACACTTGGAAGCAACTTATCTATGGCTAAGATAACATTGTCTTTCAGCTTCCTCAAGGATTTTATCAAATAAAAGCAGGTCAACAATGAAAAAAGAAAGAGAAAGTTCAAAAAAGGAAAAGCTTTATCACTTGCCAATACCTTCTTCTGTGTTACTTACTAGGGCTTCTTTCCTATGCACGACTGCAACACCCTTTCACTCTTGCGTCCTCTTACTTACGACTTCATCAATACTAGGTACAAGTCCACACTGCATGAAACAAAAGAATTTAATCAACAAACTGAAGGAAATAGCCAATATATTTACCAAAAAAAAGGTAACTTCTAGAAATAACCATACATAAATCGGCAACCCCACTTATCAGTTATGTATTCAGTTCAAAGAACCATAATTGTACTAGTTCAATTATCAACCAACAATTATACAAAGTTGCGCTTATGCCCTTTGTTCTCACAAACGCATTTTTGCACATTCAAGCTTACAATTGAAAAGAAGCATATGAGCATCTTAATACAAGCAAAACTCATGTATTATTACGTGCAAAATGTTTACGAAATAAAAAATAACTGCAAAAGAACACCGTACCAGTTGCTATAAGATTCTCGCCAGGAGCTAGTACAGCTTCTTGGTGCAGTTGTTTGGAACTAAAGCAAAGCAAAACAAACAAGATTAATCAGGATGAAGTTTTCTACATGAAGTCTATCGATGATATGAAATCCCAGGTTAAATTTAAAACAAACGCAAAAGAATATTTGTGCTACATCAAGCAGCAGATTTCAATTCCATTAGATTATACAATCAGTTTTGTTTTTACAAAAACAGAGAGAAAGACTAGCTGTGAGCATTAAACTTTTTAAGAAAGCAATAAAACTTAGCAAGAAGCACCTAATTACCAACTCACCTTACCAATCAAGCACAAGTACGAAAAACATGCACAAATAAATCATAGTTGCTGATTATTCCTACAACAGCAACTCAGCAAGGGGAAGAAAAAAGGACCAACTTTAACTCACCTTTTCTGAAACCTTGAAAAAGCTCTTGGCTTTGGCTGAGAAAACCCCTTTCTTGTTCACCAAACACTGCCATGTATACTTGTACACCTCCATGTGATACACTTGCCATTCATGTAAACCCTTCTCTCTTCTATCCGCTGGATTATTTACCAAAATAAAAACAATCAAGTGTAAGGCTAGCGTACGAATATGCCAAAGGGAATTTAGACGTTAGATCTTTCAGCCTTTAAAGAGGATCGCTGTATCATTCTCAGCCAAGCAAATAAACGTCGAACTTTAGCAAATCATATATCCAACAATAGATCATATACTTTACTGCTACCATTTGTCACTGAATGGTAGCGAATCACAAGTACATATCTGGATTTCTCTCTGTATAAACAACGAATCACAATTAGCTGGTAGACTATTCTACAGATTCTTCCTCGATCTAAGCATCAAACTAGAGTTATCAATGTAAAGCTAAAGGTTGCATTCTCTTTTATTTTCTGTGCAACATGTTATCAAGCCTATTGCAGCACCTTTTGGTGAGAAGAACTGAAAGATATGTGGAGCTCATGTCCTCCCAACCCTTTCAAAAGAAGTGTCTTCTTTTCTTAGGCCTAGAAATCTGTAAAAAAGGTAGTGGCAAGTCTCCAATCAAAGAAAAAGGCAAGGAAGTGCAAGAACTCATCCCAGAGGAGGAAGTGACACTTGGAAAACCATTAAGAGAATGCAAAAAACCTGAAAGGTTTATTAATTGCTACTCCAATATCTCTGAATGTTTCTTTGCAGGTCCAATTGATGAGTGTGAGCCATCATCATGTCAAGGGGACCCAAGTTTAACAACTAAATGGTATAAATCAATAACAATTGTGTAAGAATCTAAGCATAGGTAAATGGGTTACACTTTGTTTACATGAAATTTGCTTTGCAAGACATAATATACTATGCTGCTACCATTTATCACTGAATGGTAGCAAATCAGAATAACAGATCTGGTATCAGTATAAACAGCAAATCACAATATGGCTCTTAAAAAGGTCAAAACATTAGTAGAGATGCAAGCAATAAGAACAACTAAACGTCCAAGAGAAGCGGGAAATTGCGGATCCAAGGGACACAGATCTAAGAGACAGAAAAGGCATAAGTCTTAAACGACCGCAAAAACCCACGGTAGTATTCTTCGATTCGACACGTTTTACCGACCGATTATCCTCCGTAGCTAAAAACGTGTTTTCATGTAGTGAAAACCTCACATTTTTTCGAATTCAGGTCATGTAGCTACTTTGCATGTATAGTGGTTAATCATAACGTTATAATGTGCAAATTAATATACCTAACTAGAGTACGCAGCGCTTAATAAAGATACTCAACATTAATCAAGCGTACACGGCTAGTTAAAAATCTTCACAAATATTGTTCAAAGCACAATGAAAACATATAAGAGTATGGTACACGTCTCGTTAACAAAAAATGACAACTAATGTTTCAATCTCAGCACACATAACTCGTGAGATGCAAAGAGCTTAGGTGTGCCTCATGGCAATCTTTCCTTTAATTACAAAACACTTGGTGCATAAAGGGGTCTTATTCTAAAAATCAAGGACACTCCCATAAGTATAATTGGCCCAAAATGAACCTGGCATAATGGTAATGTCCATGACAAACCGCTACATAGCTGGGAGACAATTTGCTATAATAAATTCGGCAAATACTTACCTCCTCAGAAGAACACATTAAATGGCTTATGAGATGACCAGAAAAGCAAACAATCAATCGCATATTTGATGTATCTCATACTCCAAATTGACAACTACTATACATGGTTGGAATTAAACTAGTGTAGTGTATATCTTAATACCCGGGGGGGTTGACCAACACCAACAAATGGGACCAGATAACTAGTTCAATGCACAGTTCATTACGGTAATAGACAGAGCAGTCACATGCAATTTTCGTAATTTAAGGTGGAAATATTGAGCTTATTCTCACTCTTGCACCCCGACATGCACACGCTTGCATTCCGAAAACATGAACTAGTCCCCTACAGTCATCCCTGTCGCCGAACCCCTTGGCTGGGCCAATTACATCTTACTCACATCATCAACCACTCCCATGATACTAACAAGCTGTCCTTTCACACCACCATTGACCAAGTCATTTTGGTTAGCAACCTCTACCGAAAGGGGTCAATTCCTCCACCTCTGCTCTCAGACACAAACAGTGTTCTAAAGAGCCATGACCATAGAAAATGGAAAGAACATGACGTGAGCAACTGGGATTCTGATCAACACATTCGAAGAGATTGAGCAAGATTCACTAGCGGCATTCAACATGAGTTAGAATAGTAAAAGGGCTATCACCAGTGATCCCCTTTGGGCAGTTTAGACCATGTGATTTCGAGAGAAGCTAGCCATTATCATGGCTTGATTCATCACTCCACTCTATCCAGCTTACGCCTTTCATCGAACACCTGGCAGGCATGTATACTCACGTGGGTTTGGCAAGGGATTCTGAGATCACCTCCTTGAGATCAATCTCCCTCTCATCTCAACCTCGCAACTTCTCTATCCGGTAAGAGTTATTTCATTTTTTTTAGTTCTTTTCGTATTATACTCCGACATTCTTACCTTCGGTGTGCATCCTTCCAAAAGCGTCAATGAGCGATTACGAAATTTCCTCCGCAAAAACCTCTCCCAAATATATATTGTGAACAGCAAAAAACAAAATGCCTCACTAATCATCCATATACAAACCAAACATTGAAATCCAAGAAGAGAGAGCAGAAATTAAAATGATAGTAGCGGAACGAACGACGAAAAAGTAAAAGAGCAATAGATGATCAAAACCTTGAGGAGCTGTGCAGACGATGGGAAATCGTTCTCGTTCTGTCACGGAAGGGTGGCTGCTTCTTTCGGAGGCGGCCAGAACCGGCGGCCTCACCGTTGTATGTTGGCTGGGGCTTCGGCTCCATCTCGGTGCAGCTTCACGGGGAAATCTCGACAGATCTGGTAATGGCGTGAGAATGAAGTGAGGAGGAGCTGTTTGTTACCCATGGAAGGTAGAGGAGATAAATGTTTGGGAAATTGCTGGGAGGAGGGACAGAAGTGGATTTATTGTGGGGAAGGGTATTTTGGGGAAGAGGAAATTATGAGTTTTTGATAAACCCATTTTTTCTCAAGTCACCCCACCTTTCAGGAATTTGAGGAATTGGCCCACTCTTTTCACAATTTCCACAAAAAAACCCATCAACCCCAAATATTTAATCACAAATCCCATGTTTTCCTAATTTTCCCTTGTTGAGATATTGCGGCAGGAAACCTTCTTGAATCAACTCACGATCTTAGCTACTACAACATGCCATGAGGACGGTAAACAAATTCCGGCTTGAGAACTCTTCCCTTGTTTGTTGCCTAGCTTTCAAACTTATATCTCTATCGATGCCAACTTTCACTTTTCATTTTCAACTACTATTTCTACTGGTTGTTTACATATTTTAAAACCCACTAGCACCCTGACCTCTTTCAATTCCAACTACAAACGCCCACAAGTCTTTCAACGCCAACTCAATTACATCTTACCCACTTGCTGTCAGAAACTTTATCACGCTAGATGGACCAAATACCTTTCCCGTCTTTCTTTTCTTAAGCATTTCCAAAGAATTCACCCAAAGGAGACACAAACACTTGCACAAACAACCTCTTCCACTCTTTCTCTCCATTCACCATGTCCATCTTTGCATCCTTTCTCTCGCCGTGACCTTCTCTTGAATTCTCAAAACTTTTGTCACTCCATCCCCTGGGGGGGGGGGGGGGGGGTGGCGGCAAAGATTCTCCACTTCCACTAGAGCTTCAAGCAAAAACTGGCCACAATCTCCTCTCATCTTTTTAAACCTATTAGGTTTTTGTCCACTATAAATTGATCTCAACTTTAAGCTTCAGCTATTTCAATTGCAATACCTCTTAAGTTCTTACCAAATATGCTACCAAGAAGTTGAGTCTCTACAACGTTTGAATGGAGACGCCCTCTCCTAAGTTGCACCAACAGTGTAACCATAGGCATTCATCGTTTCGTGCTCTTGTTTGTGCATGGGTAGAGTACTATACCTACATAGATACTTATATATGTATTTATATGTACACGATATGCGGAATGTATCTGTACGTATAATGAAAAAAGCGAATCCGAGAGGCCTTCTTACGTAACATACCTAAGAAGGCCTCAATATTAATCATTGAGTTAGTTTAGTCGTTAAGTTTAGTTGATCCATACTTGTAGCCATAAACTCCTATGTTCCTCTGTTGTAACCTTACGCCAACCTATTGAAAAGAGCACCACCAGAATCGCCGCAACCAGCCTGCACTGTTCCACCAATGTCATCCCCAATTACTAATAAACCATCGTCATCACTAATTACTAATGAAAGAGTTTCAACCACTCAAATTGCTGTTACCATCAAAGCCAACCACAACCATAACTTAAGAAAATAACCTACCACTACTGAAATCACATCCCATTTGCCACAATTCAACTCTAATACAAAGCCAATTTCCTACCTCTTGAAAAAATTGAGTTCCCCCAACTCCCTTCTTCCAATTTCAAAATCACCACAATGGAGTCAAGGTAGTGTTAGATTATTATATTTGTTTTGACCCCATAATCAAGACCATTAGAATCTTACAATAGCATAAACATAGAAACAATAGGGTTTTGAACTCACAATAATCGAAGAAAGCTATAGATTACCAAGAGCTTTATTCCGATATTAAAAAAATGCCAAGATGCAGAAGCGAACGAATCCTCTTTGGAACTTAAGATACTATTATCTAGCTCTGCACTTTCTTTAAAGCCAAATTTCAGTTTCCTAGCTCTGCACTTTCTTTAAAGTCAAATTTACTAATCACATCATAGAATTTAAGATACTATTGTCTAGAGGCTTGCTTTAACGCATGTATGGATTTCTTCAACTGACATTTCATATGTTCCTTGCTTTCAACCATAAACCCTCTTGGTTACGTCATATAGACATTGTCATGCAAGTCACCATTAAGAAATGCAGTATTTACTTCCATTTGATGCAACTCTAAATCGTAATAAGCTACTAAAGCCATGACTATTTGAAAGGAATCTTTTTTCGACACAGAAGAAAATGTTTCATTATAATTTATCTGCTCCCTTTGAGTGAAACCTTCAGCGACGAGTCTAGCCTTGTATCTTTGGACATTACCTTTAGGATCGAGCTTCATTATGTAGACCCACTTACAGCCTACAGCTTTGGCCCCTTCATGTAAGTCAACAAAGTCCCAAACTCATTTATTTTCATTGACTCTAACTCATCTTCCATAGCTTCAAGTAATTGAGTTGAGTGATTGCTCATAATAGTTTCTTCAAATGATGTAAGATCATTTCTTATGCCTAGATTATAGTTGACCTCATCCAGGTACACAATATAATCATCAGAGATAGATGTCCGTCTCTTTCTTCCTGACCTTCGAAGAGGTTGCTCGTTAGTAGCAATTGAAGCAGGATCCATAATAGAGGGCACATCATTAAGTACAACCTCAGGTGCATAGTTATCCTCTATTTTAGGTAATGGTACACCAGCCTTTTGGATAACAGGAATAGAAACCTGATCTTGAATTTCTTCAAGGTTTATTATTCTTGGTGTACTACTCCCACTATACTGAGCATCTTTAAAAAATACTACATGCATAATTTCAACAATTCTAATGATATATGATGGACGGTAAAATTTGAAATCCTTAGACCTTTTAGGGTAACCTACAAAATGACAACTTATGTTATTGGGATCGAGTTTCTTAGTATGTGGATTGTAAATTTTTGCTTCAACTAAACAGCCCCACATATGAAAATATCCTAAACTTGGTTTCCCCTGTGTCCACAATTCAAAAGGTGTTTTTGGCACAGACTTATTGAGAAAGTTGTTAAGAATATGCACAGTTCTTTTAAGTGTGTGCTTCGGCATATCATACTTCGTACCATATCCATGAAGGTAAGATTTTGCCGTTCAACTATACCATTCTGCTGGGGTGTGCCCTGTATGATATTCTGAGCAACGATGCCACATTCTTCCAAATACAAGGCAAAAGGACTAGGGTTACAACACGTTTCAGAGAATATTTTTCAAGATATGCCTATGGTATGGTACCATAAGGATAGGTGTCAGGTATCATAGGCATAGCCTATCCCTACGGTGCTATACCGAAGCTGTAAGTTTTGTTTCCCTAAGTTTATGCCTACGGCTTTGAAGGTTGTTCCTACGGTTACCTCGTGGATACCATATTGGAGAAACTAGAATTCTAAAAAGATCCTAATATAATCTTCAAGGATCTTGATGTGATCCTTAAAGATACTAACATGATCCTAACGGATCTGGCCCAAGCCCCACCCAACAGAGCTCCTAGTCCTACTAGAGTTCTTCTTCCTAAGCTACATAAAGGAAATTATCTCAGGTACGCAAACTTTACACACATACACATAGTGCCTTCTTGTTATTCAGGACTTTACCCCTTTAGCTACACTCTGACTTTAGCATTGGAAAGTTCCCCCGCTAAAAACCCCCCACCTAGAGGTCACTTTTTGTTTTGTATTGCTGGTCAATTCTCAGGGCCGTGGTTTCCAATCAAGTTTTTAACAACAACATATGCTTTTTTTTCTTCACAAGATTTAAAGGCTTTTCCTAAATTTTGATTTAGTGCAACACAATAAGGTTATTTTTTAAGCGTGTAATTAAATTAAGGTAGAGCTCTTATTATAGTTAGTTTTAGAGAGACCACTTACCGAATTACTCTTACGGAGAAAACGAAGCTACAACAGTTTAATGCCAAATTTACCAATGAAGTCGTCGATGTTTGACATAGTTGGCAGGTTATTTGTTGGAAATCAGAGTAGAATACTAAATCTTGGTCAAAAGTGTAAGGGCTAATGCCAAATATGTGCCCTATTATATCGCCAAAGTACAAGTTAAGTACGATTGTTATAAATAATACCAATTCAGTACCTAAAGTACTATTTTGAGCCAAATCAATCTGACGGCTAATGAAGGCCGATACTGTTAGAAAGTCCAAAGGTAAGACCGATATTTTGGAAAAATGTTACTCCATTCGTCCCTAAAATATCGATCACTTTTATTTTGCACGTATATTAAGAATTTTAGCTATGTATTGTGTGTTTTTCTATTTTACCCTTTAGAGAGGGGAGAAGAGAGTGGGCCATGAAAAAAAAAATTGATTGGTATGGTGTTAAATGCAGAGAGAGAAAAAATAAAAAAGTGTAAAGTGATGGGCCATGAGAGAGAAAATGAGTTGGTAGAGAGTTAAATGTGGAGAGAGAAATAGAATAAAAAAGTATAAAAAAGGGTAAATATGTAAACATACCTACAAAATCTTTCTTAATTTGGAAGTGATCAATTTTTGTGGGACGACACAAAAAGGAAAGATGATCAATTATTAAGGGACAGAGGGAGTATAAAAGATCTACGTGGCACTTGTTTTCCGAGTTAAGGGTCTATGTCATCCTAATATGGTGACAAGGAATGATAATCCGAGGAAGAAAGAAGTTACACATATACTGCATCCCCCACCCCCTCTAAATGATAATCTATCTTTGTCTTCTCTGCTCTCTCATTTTCAGGAGCTCCCCCTCTCTTTTCTCTTTCTTTAAACACAAAAAAAAAACAATTACACCGACACACACACACACACACACAAATACAACAAACACACATGCACACTCACACACATTGACTTACACACACAACACTACAAATATAATACCCACAGAGAGAGTTATAGCCACTCACACACCACACACACACACAGAGTTACCCCTCCACCCCCTACACATGCACGCGCACCCATACTATGCGTGCACGCGCCCACACACACACACAAGCACACCACACACATAGTTCTTGATCAATCTACCTCCAATTAGAAATTATGGTGATCAGATTCACCGGCCACACACACCAATTATAACAAGGGTAAATTACACATATGTCCCTGAGGTTAGGGCATAATTACAGCCAATGACAGCAAGTTTCAAAATGTAACATTCCGTGACCAAACACTTTTAAGATGTATCAGCCGTGTCCATCCATCAGGATTCCGTCCAAAAATTATACTTTTTGTATGATGTCATCAATATGTATTTTTAAAATGATGATACTACCCCTTGTACTGTATATACTGAATATTTTTAAAAAAATTTAAATTAAGATTTCAAGCCTTAATTTAAAGTCACAATTAGGATTTTGTTGAAGCCTTAATTTGTAAATTAGGGTTTTCTTAAAACCCTAATTTGCAAATCAGGGTTTTGGTTGGAAATTAGGTCCTTCAAACTCTTCAGCGACATCGGCAAAATGATGGCCAACCCAGCCACAGCGAGGCGACAGTCGGTGGTGATAGTTGAATTCAGAGAAATGGCAGATCTGCCATTAGAGTTGGGTCTTCCTTGTGGTCATGACAGATGGGGAAGGGGGAGGCAGGTCGGGTTGCAGCGCTGCCGAGGACGGGGGAGGAAGACGGGATGAAGCGCCGGTGATGAGGGAGGAAGACGAGGTGCAGCGCCGGTGATGAAGGAGGAAGACGGGGTGCAGTGCTGATGACGAGGGAGTTCAGAGGGGTTGCGTAGGGGAAAGGGGAGGCAGACGAGGGTGCGGCGCCGGGGAAAGGGTGTTATGGGCATGATGGGATGACGGGGAAGGGGGAGGCAGATAGGTGACGGAAAGGGGGAGAGGGGTGGAGCTTGAAAGAAAGAAATGGGATTAGGGTGGCGTGAAAGGGGGTGGGGTGGGGGAAGGGGTGTTGGGGGTGGGGTGTTGTGGGGCAAAGGGTAATGGCATTTTTCCTTTTTTTTTAGGTTGAAGTAATGGCATTAAAAAAAAATAAGGTTTCAACAAAGGGGTAATAAAGTCTTTTCACGAAAACTGTTAGGGTTTTTATGATTCCGTTTGGTCAACGGACATAAGTGTAATTTGTTCAAACTCTTGTCATTACCTGTAATTATACCCTAACCTCAGGGACATAAGTGTAATTTGCCCATATAACAATTATGACGATCTATTGAGATGGGGGCAATTGGTTGATGGTAGTAAATTTTGAATTTGCTTTGAGATAGTAGATTGAGTTTGGTGATGGTGGGTACGGTGGTGTTATCATTGTGTCTGGTACGGTGGTGGTGTTGGCGACAAGGGTGGAGCCAATAACTGTACTGGTTCATATGGCAGTGGTGGTGGTGTTAGAATGACTGAATTTTGCTCTGAGATGGTAAATTAGATTTGGTGATGGTGGGTATAGTGTTGCATATCTTGTGTGTGTACGGTGATGGTTCATATGGCAGTGGTGGTGGCGATGAAACGAAAGTTACTAATTTGCTCTGAGATGAAAATTTGGGTTTGGTGATGGTGGGTACGGCGGCGGGTATCATTGCATGTGTTGGTAAAGTGGTGGTGGTGACAAAATGAGGAGAACAAATTTGAGGCGGTGGGGGGTGGGTCGTGGCCGTATGTGTGGCATTCGCCAGAGAGGGAAAGGTGATAAAGGGGGGGTGAGGAAGAAGAAGAAGGATAAATGGGCAGCGTGGACATTTTTATTTTAAATGATGGTCCTACCCTTTGACTTTCTAACAGCATCCAGCTTTTGCTAGTTGTCAGGTTGATTTGGCTAGAAAATGGCACTTTGGGAACTAAATTGGCACTTTTAGACATTGGGTATTCAAGCTGTACTTTGGTATTACTTTAGAGTACAGATTAGACATTAGCGCAAATTGTAAAGCAGCATGCAATTTGGTCGAATATAAAGAAAATCCATTGGATGCAAATAATTCTTTTGCACTCGCCACAGTGTTATATTTTTACTAAAAAACCATGACATCTATCTCATCAGTGAGGCTCAATGGTTGAAAGTAGAAGGGCAACCCTTTGCATTTAAGATGGTCTAATCCTCGTCAAGCACAAGAGAGAAAACTTTACACCATCGAGCAGCTGCGATGTTATCATGTTGCTCAGAACAGTTAACAAATCATTAAGGTAACTTGAAAACTCATGAGGCGTTAAGGTTTAAACTAACCAAAGGCACAAGTGTTCAAGATGCTTTTTAAATCAACTCCTTTATTTCTTTAATGATTTCTTGTAATTAGAGAAGAAGTAAATATATCGACATAAGCGGTCAACTTTTTATTGCAAAATCCGAGGCCGGTTTATCAGCCGTGTTTGCATAAAACATTTCCTTTATGGCAGAAAGCCGTCCTCCAAAAGTACAAGCACGATTGTCGGACAACGCTAGAATGTGTCGATTAGAAACATTTTTAAATAACCTCTTACCAACAAATTTCATGCCTTAGAAGTCTCTCGACGATTTAGTCAAAAAATGATATTTAATCCACTATTTTGGCTTAAACGTCTCCAAGGGAAATTATTAATGTGCTGCAAAACTGATTCATCCGCTTGGAATGTACAACATAGGATGTAAAAGTCACAATGAGACATTTGGTGCACAGTTTAGGGTAATGTAGTACTCAGTGTAGATATATTATTTTAGTGTTAACGATGATAATGTGCTTTTAGACTTGAATATTTACTAGACAGTCGATGAAACTATACTGCATAAGAACCTTCATTGGTATTGTAAGGGGCTTCACTCAAATTTCGGTCACTCAAACCTGTGGTGATGATCGACAGCGATGCTAGCTCAATTCCACCTCACTCTTCAGGTTCACCATTATATTACTCTAGGATTTTATCTACGTACTACTTTTTACTCAAAAGCCTATATTTCAATCTTTTATTAGAAATCCTATGTTCTTGTGCTCTGAAACAGAGGTGTGTGTTGGGTAGGTACGAGTCAAAAGGGTGACACCAAATTACTCCTATTTTGTTGGTAAATTTACACCTCTTTTTGAAGCACCATAAATGGGGAGCTACCACCATGAGGTTAGATATTTAAATCATATTCCATGATGATGTATGAAATAATTGAGGTTAAGTAGTAAACCATTCCCACCTTAAGTTGGTGAAAATTAACAAACACAAAGTTTTCACCTTAAGCAATTTGATAATCTTGAAATCTTGTAGAGTTATGTTTCTTATATATACTTGCATATAAGAGTGCACTCTCTATATTTGTACTCTTTCAGCAACTGTGTACCATTAGAAAAACTGGACAGGCCATCTTATTTGAGCACACTTGGCAGCATTCAGAACCCATTTTTCGTGACACATCAGTAAATACTAAACGTTGGTATTCCGGTCTACTAGGAGACTGTCACCTGCACCATCATGTGCCGCTAATTCACAAAATTACATAAAGTAAATTTTTTAACCCTTATAGCTAAAACTACAAATCACAGCGTTAGCGTGACCCTCTAATAGCTGGTGACCCCCTGGTGAGCTGCCTACATGGTGCTCGCATAGGGATCCACCTACCTTGGGATGCTCCTCCTTTTCTTTTCTTTCTTATTGTTACCATACTCCCGCTCTCTTGCGGCCTTTTAAACCCACACGCTCTCCTTCCAAGCAGCCAACCCGTGGGGCTTACCTCCCTTGGAAGCAACGAGGTAGGGGGCATACCCACTATACTCATTCATTCCTCCTTTCTCCTTCTATCTCATTCCTTTGTACTTCCTTGACCCATCATAGCCACTTGACTAAGGGGAACCCTAAGGTAACGGTTTATCTATGGGGCTGCCTACCCAAGGAGGAACCTGAAGGAGTCACCTTCCCAAGCTATTCTTTGGAATGGCTCATGCCTATGCACTACCCTGCAAATACAAATGGGTTCCATACATTGTATTGCTCACCTTACAACCTCCTACCTTATGCTCTGACGACTACCAACCTATGAAAACTTGGGCTAAATACACCTATATCACCTCATTGGACTGTATCCATGCTACATCCTTGGACACATGATACCTAAACCACTTAGAAAACTTTGGGTGGTTCCAAAGCCCATGTCCCACGACGTGCCATCATGCACGGTCTGCACCCTATATCTTGACATCCACCCGTCGCCCTCCATGCATCGTCCATGCATTCATGCTCCCGATGCTATGGAAACTAGTTGTGCTCATGTCTCATCTTTTTGTCACATGCCCCGTTACAACACCCAACCGTTGCGTTCCTGTGTCATGCCTATGTTGCGTCCCTCACCACATATGTGTCTGTCGTGCCCTCGCGCTGTGCCATTTCCATGCTATGGGTATCTAGCACTGCATCCTATTACCACATACAGTGTCGGTCCATATCTTCACTACATAATGCATACTTGGTATTTTCTAACAGAATATAGTGTTGTGGCACGAGGACCTTTGCACTGGTATATACCTGTGCTCCATGACACTATCCCTGCTTGTATGAATTGCGTGACACGAGGCACGCCTGAGCCCTGACCCATCACACTCAGGTTACTGGTTATCATTGACCCCTTCCAGATCATGACTTCTGGGTCACAATGAGACTGGAGCAGGTCTTTGGAGTGCATTGCACCTAGCTCGCTTGAGAGTAACGCGTTGGCTTCCCAACCACTATCAGGTTCTCTGCATCTCTAGGCGCACTTATGGAAATTAGCAAGGGTATCAATCTAGTTACTCAATCAAGGGTGTTTGATAACCACAGCAGTATTTCGCGAGTCAGTGTTATAAGACAAACAAGGTGAAGCTATATGAGACATGCAGAGTGAGTCGACATTTCTATTATATAGCGGGACACATGCATATGGTGTGGCCTCAGCAAGGTGGCATCTCAAAGAGTGCCACGTTTCACTTGATGACAGCATTTTCAACTGCCCATACGTAGTGGACTTGAAAACTCATTTTCATAACATTTTTTTTATAGTTTCAATTTATCACTCTAAAACCTTAGAGGTAGAGAATCCTAGAGAAAGAGAGAGATATAGCAACCTAGCCACATAGCATTGACATTGAACCCTGACTCTGGACATACGCATTAGACAATGATATTAGACTTGTGACCGTTGCTCATGTACTCACTCTCTACCTATGGCCTCGTAACACTGCCAGTCCTCCAGCTCTATCTGGGTTGCCTTAGCTCTGTTCTTGCTTCTACCCTTGCTTTTTCCCATGACTTCATATTTGGCATCTGATTCGTACTATACTTCTTGTGGCACCTCCAAGTGTAATGCAAACCCACTTTTATGGCATCAAAATGTATTACCGATACTCTTTTCAGTTTGGCTTTAAAGTTTACAATGAGTTACTGCTCAAGAAAATCTCCATCGATGTTAAGCATCCATAGTTTCTAGATGCCATCATTCTTTAACATCTGTTACAACCCCAAAAAGTCATGGTTGAGCATTTGTTTATGTCAATCAAAATAGTGGATAAGCTTCTATATGTCTTGAACAAACTTAAGCTCCAATGAGATCACAAAATTAGCCTTGAAATTGGGGGTTAACTTGGAATTGGACCATAAGAATTGTGATACTATAACTTGGATCATCTATTTGGATATGGAGTTGAAACATTAGAATTGTAACAGTATAGTTTGGATCATCTATTAGGAATCTAAGCTCTTACCTAATTATATGGAATTAGTTTTATAATAAGTTGGCCTCGATTCTTATGTATTTAGCTAGAAAATATTATGACCAATCTGGCCCCTACAACCACCTAGTCCACAGCCCCACAAAAGGGTAATGCCTCCCATAAAACGACTAGCCAATAGGCACTTATAAGATTGAAGGCAAGGTCTTATAAGGATAATCTCATACTATCTCACATCCAACATGGGACTCCCCTATGCTAAGGAAAATCACATATAGCCCATGAACTTCTTCTCTAGTCAATGTGGAAAATATCTGGCTCACCATCATTGCTCCAACCATCCTCTTAACGTGAGATATACTTTGTTTCTTTTCACCACCGACAACTCGACTGGATAGCCTAGCTCGAGCTTTAGAGAGTTGGCTCTAATACCATATAAACGACCCGATCAACGGCCCAACCACAGGGTGTAGCCTTCCACAAAAGAGCTAGTCAAGTAGGTACTCCTAATATAATAGTCAAGGTCTTAAGGGAGATCTCTTACTATCCCACATTGTATGTGAGACATCACAATCGTCCCTCCTTATGCCTTAGCTTCCTCCCTAAAAGGTTCAATCACATAGCCCGAAATCTCCCTTTCTAACCAATGAGGCCAACCATCCTCTTGATGTGGAATATAGTCGAGCTTGCCTTGGTTTCCCCTAACCATCGGCAACCCGACCGGATAGCCCTGTTTGAGCTTTCAAAAGTCGGCTCTAATACTATCTGTAATGACCAGGCACAGCTCCACCGCAGGGCAATGCCTCCCTTAAGATAACTAGCCAATGGGTACTTCTAATAGGCAAGGTTTTAGAACGCAATCTGATATTATCTCACATCGAACGTCGGACATTACAACCTCATTGGCTATAACTTCTTGCCACTGTCCCCTACTATCACACTGCCCTACCACCAATGCCTGCTGATGGTGGCAACCATTGATCACTGCGGTACTTCGCTGCCTTGTCAGTCACCACTGTCGCCACTGTTGACTCCAGCGCAGCTCATCGCTGCCACCATTTAGCCACCACATGCCAACATTTGTGACTGATGTAAATAAGGAGACCAAAAGGCAAAATGATTAGCTAAGAAGCCGTAACACTACAAGAAAACAGGGTTTTAGCGACGGGGTAATCCGTTGCTAAAAGCCAAAAATCCGTCGCTAAAATAATTAGCGACGGATTTACCGTCGCTAAATATCCCTCGTATAAAAGCCCGTCACTAATAGTTTAGCGACGGAATTTTTAAATCCGTCGCTAAATATGTCATTTTTACCGACGGATTTATTTTTAATTAGCGACGGATATTCCGTCGCGAATTATATTTTTTAGCGACGGATTTATATTTTCAAGACAGAATATTCCGTCGCTAAAAAACTTATTTAGCGACGGAATATTCCGTCGCTAAATAACTGATTGTAGGAATACTTTAGCGACGGAATTAATCCGTCGCCAAAAGTCAATTTTTTTTTTGAAATTTGTTTTTTATTTTTCAATTACCCAGACCTGTAATACAATTTTTAAATCTCAACAACAATGCGCAATAATCAATACAGAAAGAAATATATATAATCAATTATAAAAAATATTTATAATAAAAAAATTCATATATGTACAAGCCGGGAACCGGATATAGCCGGTTAGGAGAGAGGAGAAGAGTACAAGCCGGGCACGGGAGGGGGGGGAAGCTAGGAACGGGCACGGGAAGGGGCTCATCAGGGGTTCCCGAGTCCCGGATCTGGATCCTACTGATCCGGGGCCGGGGCGGCCTGTCCAACAGTGCCCTGCTCCCTGTGGGTGTGCCGAGATGGCCGTGGATGGTGGTGGGTGGCTCGGATTTATATGTGGGTGTGCTGGCGATGGTGGATCTCGGCGAGGCAATGTGGTCTCCACTACCCCTCTCTCTCTCTCTCTCTCTCACACACACACACACAAAGGGTGTTGCCAGCAGTGTTGCTGGGTGGTGGGTTGTAGTGGTTTGCGGTGGTGACCTGTCAGCAGGTGTTGGTGGGTATCGTTTGGTGGCTGCAGGGTGTTGCCGGGTGGTGGGTCATGGTGGTGGCCTGTCGGTAGGTGGTGGCCTGTCGGTAGGTGGTGGCACGTAAGTGGTGGCGCGGGGATGTGTGATGGGCATTGATGTGGCTGTTGGTGGGTCGCGATTGGTGGCCGGAGGGTGTTGTCAGTGTAGGCTTAGTGGCCTTCGTGCTAATTCCGATGTAATTGACTGTGTTAGCAACAGTTGGTGTTGCCGGAATTGTTAGTTGTACAACATGCAATGTTAGGTGTACAATTTAAATTCTTGAATGTTTAAAAACCCAAGAGATAAGCTTGATTTTGACTCAACAAAGGGAGGGTAGTTTGGGGATGAAAAAAATCAAAAAGTAAGGTGTCAGATAATCTCCAAACGGAGTTAGGGTCCCCGTCAAATTTGTGTAGCTCCGTGAAATGTGGGTACAAACCTCAGGAAGCGGAGTGTAATTAAAAAAGATAGGAGGGTCCGTGTGTAGTTTAGGGCAAACCTCAGGGGTGCCGTATGTAATTTACCCTTTCCTTTTTGGGTTGTCCTACAAAAATTGCTTACTTTCCAAATTAAGAAAAGTTCTGTAGGTATTATTACAGGATGGATTGTTAGTGTAGACGATTTACCCTTTTTAAAATTTTTTTTATTCTATTTCTCTTTTCACATTTAACTCTCCACCAACTCATTTTCTCTTTCTTGAACCACTTTTTTACTCTATTTCTCTCTTCACATTTGACACTCTATCAACTCATTTTCTCTACCCACTTTCTTCCCCTCCTCTTTATAAAGGGTAGAATGGGACACACCTAAATCCTTAATCTGCCCTCAAAACAAAAAAAAAAAAATCAATTGATGTGGGACGGATGGTGTATAAGTATGGATTTGACATTTTCTGTATTGTACTGAACATGCAATTCTCTAACATGAAATTCAATGAATAATGTAAGAATGTTTGGGATGAGTTCATACAATCTGCACTTTTGCAAAACTGATAAACACTTTTGGATTTGAAGAAGGCCTGATGGATCAAACTAATACACTTACATGGGGGTGTAAGACCAAAAAGAACTAAGAGCCAACAAGTTGCCTGGCCTGTGCACAGGCACGCAACCATTTACATATTTGGACAACTATATTTTAGCGATCATATTCAATCTCTAAACTGAGGGGAAAAAAATCAGAAAAGGCATACTAAAAAAATGATTAGAGCGTCGAAGACATTGAAACAAAAAGGATCTTAGATCTTTGTTGCCGGACGAAAGGGAAGGCTGGCACTTAAGAAGTAGGGCTTCAGAAGGCTTCGCTGGAATTTGACGAGGCTGTTTTGGGTTTTGTCCGATAGTGGCAAAGGCTCAGGACTTCTCGACAAATGCTGGGTACTTCGGGTTAAAAATTGGCAGAACACTTGACCTTCACAATGCCCAGTTTCATTTCATCCAATCTTCTCTTGTAAGGGAGCTACTGATTGCGTATCCACCAAAATCATGGCAGTATAAGTTGCTTAACTGACATTCAAGTGAAACTTGTCCAAAGCACATGTTAATGTGATATAATCATGCCCTATCCCGTTCATAATTATGCTACCCTAGAGAAAAAGGTCCTTGGACTTAAGAAATACATAAAATATGTTCAATAGATCAGACAAATTACTACTACGACTAAAAGTAGCTCAATTCTATGCTTGTTCATAACCACAAAGTAATTTAGTCTAGGACCTAACATGTTCAATACCTACCAGTTCCAAGATTAAGCAGAGAGGAAAGGAGGGGGGAGAGAGAGAGGACGAGGGAGGGGGGAGGGGAGAGAGAGAGAGAGAGAGAGAGATCAACCAGCAGATAAAGGGAGAGATGAGGAGACAAGGCAGAAATTTCAATATTTCAGGCCAAGGCCATGTCATATTTATGGTGGACGGGAGGCCACTGGGTTCTGGCCGTACGATGAAGGGAGACGAAGTTGAAAGAAATAAGTCAGAAATGAAAGGGGGAGGGGGGAAGAGGAATTAATAATTAAATGATTGTTTCCATTATATGCATAGAATATACACAACACTTAAATTTTAGTTTCTTTAATATTACAGTACATGGCTGCTCTATGTTTTCATTCTGCACAAAATCTAATATTGTGCATGAAGTACTTCTGCAAAGCTATTCAACTGATAGACCAGTCATTAAGAGCCTGATGTGGCCACCCGACAGACATGTATCATTTGAAAAAGGATTACGAAAGACCCACTTGGACGTGCTCTCTCCCTGTCAGCAAAGTGACCGGCCCACATGAATATCAGAATCAAAAACAGCTTGGCTTTCTCTTAGCTCGACATCTGGTAAGCTTTGTCTTCCTCTCCGGATATCCTAAACTTACATTAACAATGACCAATAAGAAAAAATTGTGCCAGCAAGAGGGAAGAATCCAAGGCCACTTAAGTTCGCAACCCACCTGGAATCACGCTCCCAACAAGCTCCCAAGTTGGGAGTGCAAATTCGCGAATCTCAGGGAGATTCCTGGCCTACCTTCGAGAATCTTGCAAATAAGGTGGTGGACTCCAAGATACATGGGATGACAGAGAAAGGGTAAGTTGGTTACTTAAATAAGTTGCTTAATGGAGGAACAAAGGTAATTTAGAAGAACTAGGTGACTCCTTTCATGATACTTAACAGATGTATGTTCATAGAATTAAAACAGCTGAAGAGAAGGAAGCCTTGAAAAGGATGAAAATGGGTAAAGCTATAGGACCCAACGGTATTCCTATTAAGGTTTGGAGAAGCTTAAGTGACGTGGGCATAAATTGGTTCATTAAGTTGTTTAACAAGATCTTGAAATATAAGATGATGCTTATACAGCGGAGTAAAAGCACTCTGATACCCGTATAAGAATAATGGAGGCATCCGAAGTTGCAACAACTATAGAGAGATCAAGCTCATGAGTCACACTACGAAGCTTTTGAAGAGGGTAATAGAACATAGACTAGGAAGGGAGACTATAATATATGAGAATCAGTTTGGTTTCATTTCTGGGATATCACTGCCAAAGCTATTTTCCTGGTCAGGCAATTGATGAAGAGATTTATAAATAAGAGGAAGGATCTTCACATGGTCTTTCTATATTTGGAAAATATAGGTTAAGGTACTAAGTTAAGTTGTGTACTGGGCTCTAGAGAAGGAGTGCCTACCAAATATGTTGATGTGATCAAGAATACGTATGCAAAAGCAACTACCAGTCTGGAAATAACTGATCGATTGCCTAGTGATCCCGATTACCATTGGACTTCCCAAGGGTCACTTGTAAGCCGATATCTCGTTACTCTGGTCAAGGGAGAGCTTTACTGGATTGGATCTCGTGGCCAATGTTATTTCCGGATGATATGTAGTTTTAATTCATGAGACTAGAGTAGGACTGAGTGTCAAGTTAAGAGTTCCGGAAAAATAACTTACAAATCCAAAAGCTTTAGTTAAGTGTTAGGCAGGACTAACGATACTGGAATGAAATTTTAGTAAAATTAGGAGGAAGTCCAGGGAGGAGGTAAGTATGGATGATCAAGAAGTACCTAAGAAAGGTATCTCTAGGTATTTTGGATCACTAATGCACAAGGAGGGAGAGATCCACAAGGATGTTTGCCCATAGGATAAGAGCCGGTCCGCTAAAGTGGAGATCTGCTATCATAAGCGTAGGAGCTAATTCCCAATCCAATAAGGATACCTGTTCTTGATGCCGAGATACGCTGAGAGACCCGGCCAATCATACCCCTATGTGCCAATAGCTAGCGCTTTTGTCGACGAAGAAATTTACATGTGAATCTCAACTCTCAAGATCGCAATATAATTCCATTACCTTTGCTGTATCAAATAGGTCGTTTCCTCCCTGCTCACGCTTATGGTGGGCCCAATCAGCTGACTGCCACCTTCCACTCGGCCTCTCTTCGCTGGACGCGTTAAGGATGTTGTGCAATTGCAACATTCCTGTCAAGTTAAGAAGGGAAAGGCCAACCACATTTGTGTGGTTTGACATTGCAAATCTGAAATGTTTGGGCAACTAAGAAACACCACACAAATAAGATGTGTGTCCCTGGAATGCGAATGCATAGGTTGATGTGCGGGTACACAAGCAGGGATAGAATAAGGAATGAAGATGTAAGCAAAAAATGGGGGCGATGCTGATTGAGGAAAAGATGAGCAATCATCACTTGAGATGGTTTTGTCATATCCAACCTACGCCTTTACATGCCTCATTGCCTCACTAAGAAGAAGTGATATTTGCCGAATTGATGGGGGTAAGACAAGGTATGGGTAGACCGAGAATTAATTAGCGGAATAGTGGGGAAATGTAGTTGACCCCAACTAGTTTGGGACAAAGGCTTGAATGAAATGAGATGGAAACCGGGCACTATAAGAGTTAAATCCCAGGTAATTACCAAATATTGCAAGGAAAAAAAAGACACACGACCCAAGTAGGTTAAACAATTTTGACAAATCAAAATCCAATTTTGCACCTTAATTGGACATAATTTTTTCATGTTTTATTCTTATTAAAGGCTTAATTGCACTTGGAACCCTTTCACTACAAGAAAAATAACAATTAGCGACGGAAAAATTCCGTCGCGAAATCCTTTAGCGACGGACATTCCGTCGGTAAAGTTCCGTCGCCTAAACCCTCGTCGCTAAAGGTTTTACCGACGGAATTAGTGTTCCATCAGTAATGCCTTAGTCTTTAGCGACGGACTTGGTCATCCTTTAGCGACGGAAATTCCGTCGCTAAAACTATTTTGTAATTTTAAAAAATTAACTATTTTAAAAATAAATAAATGAAATATAAATATAATTTTAAATTTTATTTTTAAAAAATCATTAGCGACGGATATTCCGTCGCCAATTCCGTCGCCAAATTTTGTAGAAGACAAATTTTCCGTCGCCAATTCCGTCGCAAAACCATATATTAGAGCTAATATTTTTCCGTCGCTAAAGGAGAATTATTCCGTCGCTAAAGGAAAATATTCTGTCGCTAATTCCGTCTCAAAAATCATATTTCTAGGTGCTAATTAATTTTTTCCGTCGCAAAATTCATATTTAAGAGCTAAAATTTTTGAAAATAAAAATCATTAAATATGCATAAATAGATTATACTATTCTTAATTAATGCAACAACTATTGACAATAATAATCCCTCATTAAATAATCCAACGTCAACATCTGATAATGAACTGAAGATAACAAATATTCAACATTTGTTGAATACCACCAAAAGTGAACAATAATACATCTAAATCAACCGGTTGCTTGGTTACCAAAATGAACAAATATCCTAACAAACGTAACGTCAAATCTGGTCACATAAGGCAATCATCCACCTAGCTCGTCGAATGTTTCATCATTGCCATCCTCAGTAGCATCAGTCGCGCTAACTTCGACCTGTAACAAAGCAATTAAAGGCATGTTAAAGGATGTATTTGGTGCAGATATTAATGAAAAATTTCCTGCCATGGTATTCTTGCTTGAGGATTATTGAATTGGAGTATCAAATAGAAATTTTGGCATCTTTAACGGTAATAGTGAAAATGTATGACGCATAGCACCACAAGTTCCAGCTGATTTTAATAAGGCCCGATGCAGCCTCTCTCTCTCTCTCTCCACCACTTCAAGCCACTACCAAGCTCTAGCCCTAATTCTCTTTCTCTCTTTCCCTCTCTACAATCCAATCGCACCACCCTACCATGGCTGCCCTTGGCAGCCTCTCCCTCTCATATTTTCCTCCTTTACATCCATCTAAACATCACAACAACTCATGCACAATGACCCCAACACAGCTGCCCACTCGGCAGCCCTTCCTCTTCCCTCTTTTTCCTCAATCGCACACACAAAACACAGTACACAGCAGTTCTCCCTTCCTTTTACACTTTTACACACACAAAAACACCACAGAACCTCACATAGCTGCTACCTTTTGGCAGCCCCATTACAGCAGGTTTCCCCCTTCCTTTTTAACAATTTCATTCAAATTAATGCAAGAGAATCACTACGATGCATCAAAGAAAAGAGTACATGAGATTAAAGTACCACAACTGGAGCAGAAGACATATTTCCAACAGGGATAACCACTAAGTCTCCTAAATTCAATTGCACTTCTTAGTGTTTATATAACCACTAAGCCAAATGAACTATTACTGTGAACTGTTGAAAAAAAGGGCTTGGCATTAAGCCAAATGAACCTTTAAATAATAACAGTCATTTATGTTTAGTTCCATTCTTAGTATATAAATGTGAACTGTTGAAAAATGATTTCAGTATTCCATATGAAAGAAAGATTCATGACACAGAAAGACCACAACTAAATCTTTAAAAACCTAAGGAAGGAAACAGAAATGCTTAAGAAAGTAACCACATTACTTGAGGATTCAGTTCCATTAAAACACTAGGGCAGAATGCATAATAGGAAATTTATCAACAAGAAAGTAACCACATTACCTGCTGCATGTTTTTCTCTTTCATCCGTTTTTCCACCTCAATCTCTACAAGCTTAGCAATTTCAATCTCTTTCATCTTCTGCACCTCAAGTTGCACAATCTTAGCAATTTCATCTTTCCAATTTTTGGAGGATGGAAGCTGGTCCAGTGATATGTGCATCGATGCCCTGGCATCTCGTGTGGTTTCGCGAGTACCACATATACGTCCTTTCTTGTCGCGAACCCCAGGCGTTTGTCGCCACAATTCTGCTGCATCATAATCTATCAAGGAAGAGCTGGGCTCCTGAGAACTAATTTCATCAAATCTCACAGCATATGCGTCCTGTAACTCATGCAAAATGCAAGTCGAGTTAGAGATTCATCAAAAAAAATAGATGAAAAATCAGCTGCAAAAACAAACTTACGCGGATGGCCTTTGCCTTCTTTGAGACATATGGACGGTCTTGCTCTTCCAATGGCTGACCATTAGAATCATGTTTAAGTTTATGTGTTAATTCGTACACCTCTAGGTTCAGCTTCGCGTCGCTAATATCTGGCATCTTCTCTTTTAATTCAACACCAATAACAGCATGCGGCACGGAACCACCTGTGTGAGATGGCTCATCATTTACAGATCGATTTGTCTTGGCACATCTGGATTTTTCCTGCCATTTAGTGCTTGCCCATACATCCACCATCTTCTGCCAAATATCATTGCGGATCCATTCCGGGGGATGGTTCCTCCATAATTCTGGATGTGCATCTTCTCCTACCTTGCTAATTGCAAATTTCCTCGCTCCTTCCATCCACTTTGTATAGTTAGTAGAAATGTGATGGAAAAAAGCAACTCTTCCCGCTGCTTCCTGCTCAAGAGACTCAAAGTCAAAGTACCCCTGCCACATTAAACATAATACTGTAAAGATGCCAACGAGAACCCAATGGCAGCGCCATACTAATAACATCACTAATATCATGAGGAGTGTGGTTGCAAGCATGACTACCACAACTGCCGTCCCTGTTGAAAACAAAGGCAAGAGAAATAATGTAATCAAGACCAATGTCAGTCTCATAAAGAAGCCAACGGTGTTGCCATGTTTTATAAAGCAAGAAGCATTATACTAATTTCATTTGGCATGAATTGAACCACCATATTCACAAGAAACCAATCAGGTAAGACAACAGTTGGCATGAATTGAACCACCAGATTCACACTACAAGACTCATTTCTTCTTCCCCTTCTCAGCATCCTCTAGCCATTGTACTCCCAAACCCACTTTAAAACCCAAAACAGGCACCCTTTACCTTCACCTTACCACCCAAACATGTACTGCACACCATACACCATACACAGATTACATATATATTACTTCTCGATACACACATACACATATCACACAAACACTTTCCATCTTCCACCCTTTCCTTCTCCATGCGCACAGCATATACAAAACCCAAACAACCCACCTTACACCAGTATCCACGCACCCAACTCCAACCATGCACGCTGCACCCAGTTTTCACACACTATACTCACGCACATAGCACACACAAACACACACTCTCAGTACACACGCACACACACAGCACATAAAAACTGTCCTTGGCAGCCTCACCACGCACACACATACACTTTGCTTGCACATACCACTCACACGGCACATATCACTCACACATGTTGTACACCCACACGCAACCCATCTAGGATATGCCTTCTCCATCAATCTCCCAATAAAATTTCATCCACCATTCATTCGCACATCACAAACACTCTTCCTGCCTTGCTGCTTATACCCATTCACAAACACATTATACATACACAACACACCCACATCAAACACTACACACGACAGCCTCTCCTTCTCACTTGCACCCAACATTTCTCTCTTGCACAGCCCATGGTTTCTCCCTTTCTCTTTTTTATTTACAACTCATTTCTCACACACAATTGAGCACCCACTAACACATGGCTCCAAACAATACACACACCACACTATATCCTATACCCACTGCCTCACGGCAGTGGGTTTCTTGCTGTTCAAACCCTCGCCCGATACACCCACACAATACACAGAACTATACTCACGGCTACGATACTACCGAAAGCCATAACCTGTATATGTATATGCACTGAAAAATAAATGTAACTTACCAAAAATTTTTGCCAAAGCATTTCTTTCCTTTCAGGGTACTTCTTCCAGCTTGACCACACCACGAAAGGAAAATCCATATTCGCCCTAAAGATAGCTCCTATTGTACTCCGTGCCTCGTCCTCAATGAAGCTAGTGCATAAAAATTAAGTGTTACACTAAAGTAGAATGGAAAACAATGATATTATACAACTGGAAAGTAAGCACTACAACTTACACTTTCTTATGAACATGGATTCTCTTTTTGGAGCCTAGTGGAAGCTTTCTTATGATTCCCTGTGTTGCACCTCTGGTACGAAGAGAAGCTGCAAAAAAGCATATCAGGAATAACACATGACATTGCAAAGTACTATAATTATTCAAACAAAAAACAACTATCACCCATTATTCCTTAAAGTACCACTAGTTGAAGCTATTGACGATTCCACTTGCACAGACCGCTCCGAAGATGAGTTACTTCCACTGTGACCTCCACCGACGGGAGCAGATACAACACGACTACGACCTCGAGTGGCCTGGGAACGTTGCATAACTGCAAAAGATACTATATAGCAAAAATTGTTTATGTAACGAAAACTAAATATGGAAACACATAATATTTTACCACAATAGTTACTAAACACAAGTTAAAAAAAAAAAGCCTTTCACTCAACAAGTTAATGCCAAATCCAAACACCAAATCATGTTAAATAAACTCTAAGCTAAATTAAACTAAAAGAAAGAATTAGGAGTTATTAATCATTATCACTACTGGACACGTCTACTTCTTCATCATCGTCTTCTTCTTCTTCTTCTTCATTATCATCAGCATCGTCCTCGTCCTCGTCCTCGTCCTCTTCCTCTCCCATTACTTCATCGGGCATACTTACTGCTTGAAGAGGTATGTCATCCGTGTCGTCATCGACTGGAATAGGTACCACAACAGGAGTAGCATCCTCTTGATAAGTCTCGGGCACATCTTCTTGGTAGTTGCCAACTGCTAATTTTTTGGTCTTGATAATTGTACACCAATTAGAATTCTTTTTCGATACACTTTCTGCATAAAATACCTGTGAAGCTTGATTAGCAAACACAAAAGGTTCATTTGATCCGAGTCTTGACTTGAGATTAACATCTACTATCCCATGTTGACTAACACGAACACCAGCTCTAGATGTGATATCAAACCAATGACATTTGAACATTGCCAATTGATTTCTACTACCCATATAATCTAACTCAACAACCTCATCCAATCGCCCATAGAAATCAAGGCAATTGTCGTTATAACAATCGCCATTGACCAAAACTCCGTTATTTTGAGTTTGCTTGGTCGAGTCAATATCTACCGTGTTAAACCTAAAGCCATTGACAATGTAACCTTTGTAGCATCTAACCAATCTACTAGGGCCGCAAGCAAGTTCTTTGAAACGAGTATCCACCACTTGATCAACCTTGTCAACCTATCGCAGTAACATCCAATAAAGTAATATTATGTTAGTAATGTAATAGTAGTAATTGCACAACTATGATTTACTTTTCAAACTTACACGTTGCTTGAACCACGTAAGGAACTCGTTGTTACGCAACTCTTCAAGTTCCTTATCAGAGATTGCAGAATTGGCAACTCGTGCTTCATTATCGAATTCACTGTAGATAAGCTAAGTGAGTTATTTTATTAAGCAACATATTAAAAAAGGCATTATGCATAACTACTTACTCGATAAAAGGGATGACCTCTTTACAATTGAGAAGGACGTATAACGATGCGGCATCATATTCCTCGTCACTTAACCACCGAGTAATGTAAGATCCAAAAGGCCGACCGGAATGTGTGAATATGGATAAACGTCCTTCCGAATCTGTGTCAACAACATCCTCGTTTCTATATAATCGATTTATCCTTGTTTCAACTTCCGACTCAAAATAAAGTGAAGAAAAGTTCACAAGTTCCTCTATTATGTAGGCCTCTGCTATTGAACCTTCTACTCGAGCTTTATTGCGAACCTTTTTCTTTAGTCCAAACATAAACCTAAAAGATATCGAATGAGTTTTAGAATCAAAGTATATTCAAAATATTATAAGGTACACTAGACTAGATCAAATAAATATCACCTCTCGAATGGATACATCCATCGATACTGCACTGGTCCACTAACCCTAGCTTCGTAGGCCAAGTGAACGGGTAAATGTTCCATCGAATCAAAAAAGGACGGAGGAAAGATCTTCTCGAGCTTGCATATTGTTTCTACGATACTTTTCTCAAGAATTTTCATGTCAGTCTCCCGAAGTGCTACTGAACAAAGATCCCGAAAGAAATGACAAAGTTCAGTCAAGGCATCCATTACTGCCTTAGGCAAAAAGTCGCGAAAAGCAATAGGAATGAGCCTTTGCATAAACACATGACAGTCATGACTCTTCATCCCATAAAACTTGCACTCTGAAAGGTTACAACAACGGGATATGTTTGATGCATAACCATCTGGGAGCTTCAAATTTTTAACCCATTCACATACTTGTTGTATTTGCTTCTTGTCCAAGGTGTAGGATGCTTTTGGCAATATCGTCTTACCATTGATCAGTTTTGGATGTAATTCAGGCCGTATACCCATTTTCTGTAGATCCTTCCTTGCTTTTAAATGATCTTTGGATTTACCCTTTACATTCATCACTGTGTTGAATATATTGTCAAACACGTTTTTCTCAATGTGCATTACATCTAAAGTATGGCGTACTAGGAGTGTCTTCCAATAAGATAATTCCCAAAAGATACTCTGTTTCGTCCAATTGTGAGTCTTTCCGAACCCAGGAATCTTTTGATTAGCAAAACCTTTACCAAAAGGTATAGCATCATGCTTATTCACGTTCTCCCACACTTCATCGCCAGACAAACGATCTTGCTTTATCACACCGCGTTCAATCGTTTTGTCAAACTTGTCCTTCTGTTTTCGAAAAGGATGATCCTCTGGCAACATTTTTCTATGACATCCAAAAAATGAGACCTTACCTCCATATTTCAATGTGAAACCCTGGTTCATGTGCATACAACACGGGCATGCTAGCTTACCATGTGTGCTCCACCCTGCAAATATTCCGTACGCAGGAAAGTCGTTGACAGTCCACATCACCGCAGCCCGCATTTGAAAATTCTGTCTTTTAAACACATCGAAAGTGGAAACACCAGTATCCCAAAGCATTTTGAGCTCATCAATCAATGGCCTCAAATACACATCTATGTTCCTCCCGGGGCTTTTTGGACCAGGAATAAGAAGTGACATAAACGTATAAGGTTGTTTCATGCACATGTTAGGAGGGAGATTATAGGGAACAACAATAACGGGCCATGTGGAGTAGGGGGTGCTGGAGTGACCAAATGGATTAAAACCATCAGTCGCCAACCCCAATCTAACATTTCGAACTTCTTGGGCAAAGTCTGGGTGTTTCAGATCAAAGTGCTTCCATGCCTCTCCGTCAGAGGGGTGTCTCATCACACCATCTTCTTTGGAACGAGTGTTATAGTATGTCATATATTCAGCTGTCTTTCTTGAGTAATACAATCTCTGAAGCCTCAGTGTTATCGGAAAGTATCTCAATGTCTTCCAAGCCACGTTTTTCTTACTCCCCTTTCTTGGCTTGTACCTCGAATGATCACAAATCGGACACTTCAACTTATCCTTGTTTTCCTTCCAAAATAACACGCAGTCATTGCTACACGCATCTATCTTCTCATAACCCAACCCGAGTTTCATCATCATTTTCTTTGTGTCATAGTACGAACCTGGCAACTTCTCACTATCTGGTAAGAACTCTTTAATAAGAGTTAAAAAACCATCAAATCCTTTATCGCTTAACCCATGTTCTGACTTCAAGTGTAACAGCCGTGTCACGGCAGACAACCTGGTGTGCTTCTTTGCACCATCCCATAGCGGCTCGTCGGCGTCCCTTAACAGCTCATAAAACTTTTGAGCTTTCAAGTTAGGCTCTTCTGGAATAGCCACGTCAGGATCGTCAAGGTAATCATCTATGTCAAACTCTGCACGCCCAGCATCTATTACTATGTTACGGTATTCTGAAGCATTATCTTGCCCAATCACGGAGGATGACAAATCAATCGACTCCCCATGTTGAGTCCATATTGTGTAGTTACGCATAAATCCTTTACGAAAAAGATGCAATTTCACCTCATCAGCCTCTCCCCAGTGCAATAAATTACAGTCTCTACAGGGACACTTTATCCTTTGATTATCTACAAATGCTTCGTTCTTAAAAGCATATTCAATAAATACTCTCACCCCGTCTCGAAACTCATCACTTAGCCCCCTACGATCATCCAATCTTTTTTCCATCCAACTACGATCAACTGACATTCTCAAAACTCCTGGGGTTGGTCCTAGAGTGCAAATTAGAGATTAGAAAAAAAAATAATGCAAAGGGTAACAAGCAATGTACCAATAGCATACACGGAACCACAGAAAATATATAAAAAAAAATCAGAAGATATCATTTTTCTAATTTGGAAACAGCGTGGCTAGTCTGATGGATTCACTTGAGGCCAAGATGCCCTTTCAAATAACACTTAAATCGCAGCATTCTTCTTGGAACATTGCCTTAGGTGAACTCATCAATGGTGCAACTATGTGCACTTCTAGGCATCAGTAATTCAAGTTTGTGTTTTCTAGGACATGGCATAACCAAGAAACAACAAAAGAATTAATTTGAGCTGCTAATTCTGTTCAAACACATGTTCCTCATGACCAACTTCCACGTAGTTTCAGATTACACTAACCCGATTTTCATCACAATTTCTCATCTACAAATTACATGAATTATAGTAGGTAGAATTTGGTTTTGTTAAACGACGTATATAACACTATCTTGACTCCTCCAATCAAACCTAATGAATCAATACATGCCCCAGGTATGGCAAACAGTCTATAGACAGAATCAAAGTTCTTCTGACACATACTAGAAAAATAAAACTCCAAATCTTTCAAAGAAGTTGAAATTTGACCAACCCTTTAATGCCTTGGATGCCAGGTCTGAAAATTACACCAATGAAGCTGGAAAACAACATGGATTCCAACAAATATTTTCAACAAGACAAAGAACAACAAAACTAGAGAAAATGTATGCCCAATTACAATCACGTATTGGTTATAAACTGCAACACCATTTGACCTCCTAGAAAATAGAAACTAAAGCACCCAACATTCCTCAACTCATAATATAATAAAGAATAGAAAAAGCACTGAAATTGACTTTCTTGTTATGGAATGACTGAGAAATTTGGGTACTGATAAACAAATGTAAGTAAACACCTAATCCCGTTAAACAAATAGTCTCAAGTAAGTTACATACACAGAATCAGTCTTCAAAGCCACTGGTTATTTTTGATCTCGGTTCAGGAAGGTTGAACTTAAGAATTATGTCAGTTAATCGGACAGGTTGTGAGATATGAACATTTTATCCTCCACTGATCCCCTTATTTCTCTACCTGTTATGCTTGTTCACTTCCCCCTTCTCCTGTGTTTTGTGTCATTCCTATGACAGGTCCAACCATGTTCTCAAGGTACATGCGCAGAGAGAAATCTCAAGGTATACAGCCAAAGAGCAAATACTACTGTGGTAGTAAAATAGAAGAAGAAATAAGCCAGTACCATTTCATGCTATGGGAAGGTTTAGTTGACAAGAATGCTACACCTGAACTTTCACCACAATAAGGAGAGGTATACTTGACTAACCAAGACACATGACATTCCAGTACTTGCATGAGGTGACAAACAGTGTGACTGTCCAAAGGTGGGGGCTCTTTAACTAAAGAAGTAGCCAAAAATGTTCCAGCTTTTTAATATCTAGAACGTCAAAACGAGCAAGTGGATATTGGCATGATTCCATGGCAAAAGCATTACAGGAACAGTTCATGAAGTAATCAACTTCAACTGCTGGAAGCAAAACAGGTGGATGCTGGCCATTAAATTGAAATACGAACATGTGATGGTGGATGGATTAGAGGCAAGTAAATTCTTTATAAAACCAAAGAAATTGTTTTTGCAGCTGTCTGAAAATTACACCAACTGCTGGAAGCAAAACAGGTGGATGTTGGCCATTAAATTGAAATACAAACATGTGATGGTTCTCTTATCCATGGCAAAAGCATTACAGGAACAGTTCATGAAATTGTTTTTGCAGCTGTCTCAAAGAAGCCAAAGAAAAAGCAGGGGTCTTGAATGAGTTTAATGCTAACTATTAACTTTTTAATGCACCTCCTTATTTATACGAGAAAATTTTCAGTATACTGACAATAAACATGACAGAATGTAACATAAATACAAGATCTAATAATGTAAAAGGATCCCTAGGGTCAAAGCTTTGTTATTCTCTCGTCTCGTTCATTACTCACACCGCGTCATGACTTTCACTATTACATTTAAAACTTTTATCCAAGCTGGTTTGGGACAAAGATCGAGTAAAAGTCAATTGAAGCAGCTAACATGGTTCGTATCAAGGTAAGTTTTAATTTTCAGCTCCTGTGACTAAAGTAAACCTTCAGCGCAAAAATAATAAGATGATCCGAATACTGGGACAAGAGTTTCAAACAATACAGACTTCCTATCTATCAAAATGAAGAGTACTATGGATATTCTATCAATATGTTACAACAACAAAAACAAGCACCGGTCCAAAAATTGCAAGATTTTGTCTAAATAATTGCCTCGCTGCTGTGTATACAATGTACAGATCCCCCCACTAGAAGTTTACAGAGGAGAATCTATTAAATACAAACGCAATCTGATGAGACGTGAGAGTGAGAGGAAGAAATTACCTGGCAAGAAGATTAGACTCAGAGGAAGATCGGAAGATTGAAGACCCAAATGTATTGAAATAAGAACCCTAATTTGATTATAGCAAAAATCAAACCGTAACAATTAGTGACCCAAACGTACAAAAAACTTCTATCAGTTGGAAGGAGGCTTCACACAAACCTTCAGAGTAGGAGTGACGGTGGCGCGCAGGAGGGGTTGCTCCACAACGACGACGGGGGTGGGCGGGACAGTGGCGCACTCCTGTTCTGTTCTTCGCACAAACCTTCGCACAACGACGACGGGGGTTGTGTTTGTTTTTTATGTTTATTATATGTTATTTTTCTATTTTCAATAATGAGTAAAAATATTTCTTCTCTTTTAAAAAATTAAA
>JAVXUP010003049.1:0-90433 GCA_033070095.1 Escallonia herrerae | reverse complement strand
TTGCATCACTTATATCTTAAGTTCTAATAATGGTCTTTGATGATACTGGAAAGGCGGGGATTTACTTCTCAGCAATACTGGCCTTCTGGGTGTTGTTTGCTCATGCCACAGTTTGCACATGTCCATCTCCATGTTTTCTGAGGTAATTATTGGAGATTACCTTTCTTATTTCTTGAAAATTTTGGTGTTCAGATTACATTCTACTATGTGAAGTACCATCTTGTCGTAAAATTGTGTGCACGTGCATCTATTTTATTGGATAGGTGAACTCGTGCTGCTTTGCAATCTGTTTTAACTGCAATTGCTTTGCAGCATTCAGGTTTACGAGATGTTAACCCCGGCATTGGTATTCATATGGACAGTGGTGAGACCATAGCTCAGTGGCGAAAGGTCTACTTCTATAAGTTTGGGGTAAGGTGTACATGAGGTGTTTATTCCCTTTTCATAAAAGATGTCTCAGATTCTCAACCTCTATCAAAGAAGGGACACCCAATCTTTATTCTCTTTGTTCCTCTGGCGCGCGTAAGTGGTCAAGTGTCGGGTTTATGCAAATCATTATCTCAATCCGAAGGGAACAGGCTGCTACGATTGCTATAAATTAAACTTCTTTGTTTTCTTATTCTGAAATTGCATTTTATGTAACGTAAAGCATCTTCGATGCGTCCATGCAACAAAAGAGAGATGTCTGGACTCTGGAGTGCTTCATGCATCATAACAAACTAATTTTGCTTTCTGTAAGTGCTTGCTTGGTGTATCAAGTGGGTGGTCTTGGACCCTTCTCATAATTACCGGGTGTGGCAACTGTCCGCTACAAAGCTACTATGCAATAAGTACTGCTTATGTTGCGTGACGATGTTACGACCTTTGCATTATTTGTCTCGTTAGAGCCATGTTGCTTTTTTTTCTTCTTTGATCTGATGCGAGTGGAGTTGTCAACATCTGTCCATATTGCCGAAAAATCATAGAGATGTATAACTGGTGTTTAGTGCATCACAATTTATATCGGATGTATCACATATCTCAATATTTAACTCTTTATTACCCGTTATCAGAGGTATATATAATTGCATCTTTCTTTTCCAATGGTAAGGATTCCCAATCTTCGCGATGTGTGGCCCAAATTTCATCACACAATATCTACACAGTAATCTTGGGTTTGTTCATTTACCATATTATCCTTTGTGCTTTTGTTTATTGATTGGTTAATAAGATTCTGTATACTTTTTTCAAAATGTTGTAAGTTAATTATACTTCAAATTTGTATAGAATTTCTTGAACAGTGTCTGAAGATTGATGCAATAGTCGTATCATACCATAGAAGTTGCAGATATCGGTGAATAATTGCCACTTTTATTTCTGAAAAAAGCGTAAATTTTACTTTGCTAATATATTTTCTTAAGAATTCCATTAACCATTTTTGTGACACTCGCAGATATGTTACAGTCACATAATACTTTTAAGAATGTTGAAGATTCTACGTCTTATCGGTGTGTTCTGAACCACCAAATGTTGATGATTTTCTCATGCTTTAGATTAGAGTTCCAGAAGATCATAGCGGATGGGACTGGCCTGAAGGATTCTCAGCAGCTGCTGCTTCAGTGACGTGCAGTGTGACAGTGCCAAAGATGTCCCGAATTTCTGAAGTGTCTAACTTTTCTGGCCCTGCTGGATTATCGCTAGCTTCTGGACAGGCACGGAACAACATCGTGTGTTCCAACAACACTTATACAGATCTGAGGTCAGCTAATGAGGTCCTACATAATGAAAAGCAGAGGAATGCTGCTGATAGTTGGAATTTTCTCAATGGCTTCGTTGGCACTTCAGACAACTATGTGAATACTTTGGCAAATAAGCAGATTGTGGAATGCCCTATGTCGGAGTGTTCAACAATGTCAAAGTTAGTTGGTTTAAGGGGCCCAGATAATGATTCTCAGTCCATTTCTACTTACATTGGCTCCATCTCGAAGAGTGGAAATTCATATGTTTCCCTCTCAACTTTGCAGAACCTAAAAACTCCTTCTAAGGATTCTGATATCTTTAGATATAACAATATGAAGAACGGTGATATTTTTGATGGAGCTACGATTTCCTCCAATATTGAGTTGAGACTTGGCCAACCATCTCAACAGAGTCATACGTTGGGAAATTCGAACCTTCCCGCCTTTGGATCTCATCTCATTGGTATACACGATCATGCTCAGAAATCACTAGTACCAGAGCAGTCAATTTATAACAGTACGTTTAAGAATCGTTCTCTAAGCTAATTTTGTGTAATTGTGACGAGTTATAGAATTGTTCCTCCTCCTCCCTCAACCCCCACCTTCTTTTACCGGTATTTGAGTTATTTTCCCGGATTTCCTTTGCAGCAGGAAACATGGATGGCAGACAGCATTTTCCGTTCACTGCTGATACAGCTAAATCAGTTATAAGAAGAGAACGAAGCCAGTTGAACCTTGTGAACCATGCCTCTGGAGTCGCTGGTGCAGCAGATGCTTATCGAACAGAAGAAGTCAAAGCTGATTTGGCTAGGGGTTCACTAATTTCAATGCTATATTCGTACTTAGAAAGTCCCCCTCAAGGAGAAGATCCTTCAAAAGCTACTAATAATGCGGTCAATAAAGGTCAATTTATTCGTGGAAATCCACTTTGTGAATCTCATACTGGCAAGAGTGACTGGAAAGATTCTCCATGGGATAAAGGCAATAGAACAAAAATTCGTTATAATTCTAATGAGTTGGGAATTCACAAACATGTGGATAGAGGTAAAGAAGTGGGCTGTGCTACTGATGGGACATCGTTTGGAACTGTGTCGAACTTAGGTTATCCTTATAACCACAATGGAAATTTGAGCTCTTCTAGGGCATTCGCCAGTGAAGCTGACCGTTACACTTCCCCAGCAGTACATGACAAGAGCTCTTATCCATGCCAACTGTCTAACATGATAACTAATGCATCTGATGTCAGGGAACCCTTAAACTATTTGGGGAAGACTTCTTGCGTTGCATGCAGGGGCCATCTTGATCAGAGTGTGCCAGGACCTATCAATTCGCCCATTGATTCTGGACCAATTTTGTCCTCAAATGCAGTTTCAATGGGAATATCCTCTACAATTTCAGTCGCTCCAAATTTAACCCCGTCAATGTTGAATAAAGATGGCACGGGAGCAACTCCGTATATGCATGGAAGTCTGAGAATGTTTGCATTACGGGATATGTTGGAGATACCTAATCAAGACTGTGCCAGTGCTTCCTTTGGAAGAAACCAAGAAAAAAACATACTTAATAATTCCTGTGATGTAAATTCTAAGAACCGTATTGTCTCAAAACCGCAGAACTCTGGTGTTAGTTACTTGATGGGTGAGAATAATGAAAAATTAGCCCCTGTAGCAGGTACTAGCTTGCTTGCAATGGGATGAAAATGTTATGCAATTTCTGTTCTCTTGAATGCCTGTCATAGAAATTTGACGAGATATTGATGCCCATCTAGATTTGAGCAAATGGCGCGATTATTCAACAAATCCACAAGGAATACTATTGCCTACCCCAAACACTACAACTCGGTGGGAAGTTTCTCGTGATCCTCCTCTAAACAAGCAGCCTTTTCTAAGGTGACGTCGGATGACTATCTTGTTTTAATTGTTCTTCATTCTTTTTTCAAGTTATTTTGGGTGTTGATTCATGTCTTTTCTTTGACATGTTGGTTAGCGTATTCAGGTTATGTGGTCTAATCTGATCTTGTATATTGCTTTTGGAAGAAGTTTCAGTTGCATCAGCAGCATTCACTTTATATAGGTTGACTGTTATGAATCATGGAATTTGCAATAGTAGGTTAATGTTAAGTAGGAGAGGAGGCATATACATATTCGTCTAGAATCAGATAAGGGAAGCTGGATGTATGAGTTTGTCCATTAACTGAAGGGAGGATACTAGCATCACTTATTTCTAACTGCCATCCCATAATTATTGTTTGCTATTCCTTTTTTGGCTGTCCCACATATATTGCCCGCTTTCCAGACCCAAGAGAATTTTTTCTCCTTATTGCCCCTTTGGTTATTAGTCTTTCTCTCTCTTCATTTTTCCTTCCACTGCACACAGTCTACTCATTCTCTCTTTTATCTCTCCACTCACCTTCCTCTTCTCTTTCCTCCTGTGCAATTCACTCAGTCGATCCCATCCATACTCCCCTTCTCAGTCACTCTTTTCCTCTACTAGTGCTTCTCTTTTCAGTCTTATTCCATTGATATCACAGTGCAAGCTTTGCCTGTCGATTTGAATTCCAAGTGAAGAGCGATATAAAGAACCATTACTACTGATCCAAGCACCTAAGATTACTACCTAAATTTATGAGTGTGTGATCTGATGGCGGTTTAGGCGGCCAAGATGTGACGATCGGCATTAATGGTTTTAAGTTATTTGATTTATATCTGGGTCTCTCTTCTGGTCGTATTTGGTGGGGGCGGCGTGGTCTGCTAGTTGCAGTAGCTAGGATCAATTCCATTTCCGGACCTCTGCAGCTTGATTGGGTGGAATTGGCGGTGTGGGAAGACAGTGAGGATGGTGGGACTCGTGGCGATCGGCTGAAATGGGTGACAATCAAGGAAATTAATTTTCCGGTCAAAAGTTCAGATTTGATACGACTCATATTCAATTGATTTATGGGTTTTGATTTAATGATGGCTCTATTTGAAGATGATGATGGTTTCAAGTGAGCTTTGACAGTGACTAACGGTTTCATTGTCTCTGCAATAACCCACCACCTAGGCGGTTGCCTAAGCGGCTTGCCAAACGACTAGGCGGGCTAGTTCAAACTTTCAAACCCACATGTTAGACTGTTTGAGCACCGAAACAGACGTCTAGGCATATGCCTAGGTGAGAGAGTCTGAACAAATCGAGCTGGTGAACGAATGACAGGCAAAAGACAAAGGCTGGGACAACGACTAGGCAAGAAACTTCATCAGCTTGCTTTTTCTTCCTTTTGGTTGGATCAGCTTTTGGTGAAGCAGAGTATACACAGAGTTGAAAAAGAAAAAACTTTAGATGCATATTTATATTTTTAGGTAGGTATGTATATGCGAGAAGAAGAAAGGAACAAAATGTCTAATTGGAGAGAGAAGATGAAGGCACAACTGGAGAGAAAACATTATTTCATTACTGAAGGTAGAGGTGGAGATGTCCAACAAATTGACCAGCTTAATGCAAGTCAAACGTGAGATGTGATTTTGGGAGGGAGGGAGTTCTACATATCACCTTGGATCGCTATATCAGGAACAGGAGAAAAGGTTCCTTTTCTGTTGACGATCATATTTCTGTTATATGCTTAGGTGGTTCTGCTATACACATATGTTACAGAAAGTCTGTCCTTTTTATCTCTTAGTTTTCGCAATGGTCTTTATCAATGTCTTTTTTCCTGGGTGAAGAATAACAAATATCAACTTTGACTGGATGGGACTTAGTCAATGAGGCTGAGATCGGTGATGTCAACAGCTACCGTGACTTCCAATGGCTAAAAGTGCCCTCTTCGAAGATGACACTGGTGTTCCAAATCTGTTTAATGGACTTTCTTATCAGAAAAACACTACTCCAGCTAACTTTCTAAAATATCACCGATAGTTCTGCCAGTTCGTTTCCATACTTTGCTGTTAACTTCTTTGCTTCAACTAAGGTTTTGTCTAATCAGAAGGTTCCTTCAGGTCTATCGAAGGCTGATCATGGCTTTTTTAGTGCCTAATTTTCTCACTTCTTTCTAGTGGACGCAAGAGGAAAGGGGATCATATTCATATGATGAAGCGCTATCAACCTAGTAATCTAACTGGGAGATTCTTGTGGGCATGGGGGCAAGAGATAGAATCAAACAAACAAATAACAAGAACGAAAGGCAAATTCCATAGACAGCTGAATCCCAGTTGCAAGAAGATAGGGGTTTTGATGGTGGTTTCAAGTCCTGACAATATGCATGTTTCTATAATCTCACCTTGTTGACTTAAAGTTCGCAGGATGTGTCTATAATGCCCGTTTGATTGGGTTTACATATTTCTATGTGTGCACGCATGCACTTCTATGCTTTACAATTAACCAGATGTCTGCACTTACCGGTTTTCAAATCTCAGACTTGGCAGAGCTGATAGCAACTTTACTCCAGCACATGAGCAAGGAAAATGCTGTCAGAGAGTGCCATATGCGTATCGTCTGGACAATGGGAGCTGTGCTGTTCATACACATTGTTTAGGCGGAAATGTGATTTTAAAGGAAAAACCTCTGGTGCTTCAAGAGAACAAAAAGCAGCCATTGGAGGCAGAACGTCTATGCTACTTGCTTCAAGATTTGATGAAGATTATACTTTGTCAAAGGTGAGAGAGATTTCTATAGGTCAAAGTGGAGAGCTAAATAGGGAGCCATTTAAGAAGGTCGAATGTCATGCTTTTCAGTGGAGAGATGTGCCAACCAAGGTCACAGGAACGTGTAATATGCCATGTACAGACCAACTAACCAGTTTGTTGGATGACCAGGGAAATGCTGACGACCAATATGCTGCTACTTCTGCTGCTAAATGCTTTAACGGAGATGCTCTAGATGCCGAGTCCTTGAAGGAGCAGGAAATGTCTAATGTTTCTTCTGGATGTTCTGCTCCTGCTATTACTCAGGCATCAGTTAAAGTCAGTAATGAGGATTCATGTACTGTAGATGTGCAGGATGGTAGATTTCTTAACAATATTATTGTGGATGAGGGGTCTGGGATTGACAAATGCTGGTCATCTGATGATGCGTCTGACAGTGAAAGAAGCGAGTTCCATGGTTTTGCTCGTTCGATCGATGAAGGGTCTTCTAAGGCATTTTCTAATCTAACATCTGGCAGCCTCATTGACGAGATTAGGCTCAGGGACTCGTTAAGATTGAAGAGAGGACGGAATCAAAGCCATCCTGGGTTCAACATTCATGAAAACACGAAGCAAAAGCAAAACCTTGAGAGAGGCTTTAAAACCCAAAAGAAAAGAAAAGCGATGTTTCCTGCCTCTGGTTTTTCTGCAGACAATGATGAATTTGCTGAATGTAGTGCCAGTGCTGAGCGGCACTCCCATTCCTCAAGAAATATACAGATGTCTCTTCGACCTGATCTAGGAAAATCTCATAATTGTGCTTGTTCTGTCGGACGCACTTCCAAGCAAAAAAGGTGTTCATTGTCTTTTTCCAAAACCATCTATAGCAAAAGTGATCTGCATACGCTTCATCGTAGCGAAGTGGATGGAGTTGATTGTGAGATGGTTCACGATGATTATCCTGAATTCCCTGAAGCTTCACGTGGAAAAAGGTTCAGGCTGGATCAAGCTGCTCCAACAAATATGTGTTTCCGGATGCAAGAGCCAGATTGTACTGATGTTAAAATATCTGAGAAGTGCAATTCAATGAATTGCATGATAACTTCTTCCTGTTTGCCTATGAGTGTGTGTAAAAGGAAGGCAACGCCTATCGTAGGTGGGAAGTATGGTGTTATTTCGAATGGTGATACATCAAAACCAGCAAAAGTTCTTTCTCTTATGAAAGTTCTTAAAAGAGCCCGAAGATGTACTATCACTGAAAATGAAGAGTCGAAATTAACTTCAGCAAATAAATCAATTTTGAAAAGGGTTATAGGAACCAGTACTCCCTCTGGTAAGTTTAATCAGAAGGAGAAGAGGAAGAGGAAAAGTCAAAATGCCCCATTTAATAGCGGATTGTCCCCTACCAATTCCATGGAAGAGACATTTGTAGAGAGTAACAATAGACACGAAACGTGTATTTTGGAGAAGGAAATAGATGAAGGGCATGGAAAAAAGTATGGTATTCCAGATACTTGTCCCTATACCCGGTTGAAGCTAAAGAGCGTGGAGGTTCTGAAGCGTACCCCTTATGCGCTAACAAAAAGAGGTATATGTACAAGGCATTAACTTCTCTTCACATGTTATGAAAATACATTTCTCTGGTCAGCCTGGGCATACTGATTGATGGCCTTCGCTGGAAACAATAAACATAGATACATAATTGCTGAACTATCAGTTGCTTCCAGACCTTAAGCTGTTAAACTGTGGGACAAACAATATATATTATACTCTAAAACTTCTCTTTCATGAATGTGACCCGCACTCACACGTGGAGAGACAAATCTTAGTTGCAGGAAACTCCTAATAAGGTGACGTTTCTCTCTCGGAAACTCGCTTTTGCGATCCCAAGTTAGGAGTTCCATGGGATCTCGTCCCAAGCTAATATGAGAACTCGATCCCGTTAGCTGGATAGAGATGCATGAAACACGTGAGAGAATACCTGAAAATCAAGCCATTTTCAACTCAATTCCTTGTTTCTCTCCTCCTTCAATTCCTTAAAGCTTCCTTGTCTGTTGTTGCTGGCTATGTAAACTATACTCAACAAATGATAATACTCTTTACCAATTTATTTATTCAAGCCGCTCCCAACCTTAGATTCTTCTTGGTGCTTACGCTCTCCCGCCCCCGCTTTGTGCAACTAAGAGACAAACCATGGTGCCCTAGGTGAAAAAAGATAACAAGCCACGTATATAATGAAGATCCAAATGAAAGAGGGAATCCTTTAGAGAACAACCTTGTGGATAAAACAGATTGTAAACTGGATTGGATTGAAGCTCTTATCCTGTAGGTTTGGGTTTCCTAATGTTTGTGCACCTTGATTTACTCTCTATCTTTAAGTGGAGGTCGCTATCCTAGAGCTATTTTATGATTAGTTTGATCCCTAATCTGAGAACTCTAGGTTGTAGAGCAGTTGGTTATCTAAGAAAACTATACATGGAACTTTTAACTCTGTAGTCCTAAGTTCAGTGCCCAGCTGGTGCTGTAAGAGCCAGTGTAGCACAATAAGAAAGATCTCGTGTATAGAGTGCCACAAGAGCTTTTATATTCTCCAGATATTTTGTGATGTTTGATTATGTTTTGGTTTTGTTCTTAAAATATTCCCAGTGTTGGATAATGGAGATTTATCTGAAAACACCAAAAAAGAGGGGGGAAAAATAGAAATGAAGAAAATCAAAATGTCACGGTTCAGTGATTTCTTGTCTCAATCTATAACCTATTTCGAAGTCTTGTTATACTTCTCAGCTAGTTTGCTTGATCCGCTCTTCTTGCCGATTCTCATTTATCCAGAACCAAAGTAAATTGAGTGCCCGATCTACCTTAATCTTTTCTTTTTGAACGCAACTTTACGCTGAAACTGCCGATGCTTGAGGTAATCCACCAAGGGAAGCAATTCTCTTCAGAGTTGGGCAATTGGGGTAGTGATGCATACATCAAACCTCTATCATCTTTCAAATAGTTTTTGCCCGGGTAATGATGAGTACTCAACCTTGTTAAATTCTTATTTTCTGTTCACAAAATTCTGTATAGGAGTGTGTTTTCAACATGCAATTCGTTCATACCAAAGTATGACAGATCTCAATATCCCTAATTAACCAGTTTCGAGGAAAGTCATATCTTCATTATCGCAGTGCCTTGTCCAAGCAGTGCCCGAAGATGTCGTTCCTATGTTTACCTGGGTGAAATAGTCCCCTAGGCAGCAGATTTGCTACACAGAATATTCGAAGGGTCTGGCTTCCTTGCAGAATTATCTTCCTCTGTGTGAGTGCGTATGTGTGTATTTGTTCTTTTTCTGTTGCTTTTTTATGTTGTTTTGAACTACTCATGCTGAAAGAAATTGCTATCTTTCCAACTACATTTCCTCTCGCTTCTAACAGCTATCTTGATTGCATAAAATCTTGGGTATAGTTCTATTTCCTTGGCCCTGCAGTATTTTTCTTGTTACTGAATTTCTATCATTAGGGAAGGATACCACTTGTTCAGAGTTTGCTGCTATGAAAAACCCTGGTTGTGTACTGCAAAAGAAGTCCGGGGGAAACCTGCCAAAGTGTGCTGAAGAAAGTAAAAGTCGTGGTAGTGAATCATATAATGGTAACAGGTAAGAAATCTTTTTGAAGTCTTTCTATGACAGAAGAAGTTCGATATTTTTAGGATCTATGACTTCAGTTATTTAACTACGAAAAGGAATGCTCATCATGGGCAATGTTCAGACTTGAGAAGCCCAGGTGCCAGCCGTTTTTGGACCTTGATGCATTTTGTTGCGTTTGTGGAAGTTCAAATGAAGATGAAGTTAACTGTTTGCTGGAGTGTAATCAATGCCTTATTCGGGTATATGCTACTCTAGCAATGATTAAATGTGTTTCTTCCTTACTTCTCCTATCAAGATGCAGCAGAACTGATCAGCTAATGATAAGCAGGTGCATCAGGCTTGCTATGGCGTTTCCAAGGTGCCCACAGTTCATTGGTATTGCAGACCGTGCAGGACAAGTTCCAAAGACACTGTAAGAACTACAATCATCTGTTTCGTTCATCGACTTGTTATATTGCCTAGGGTTATTTGTCACAGTACTCTAGTGGTCAAGCTAGCCAGGTTTTGCAGAAAAGAACATGCTACCATGTTTCACAGAGATATGATGTAATGCCATCTGTAATATATTTCCAGTGCATCTAGTTGGAAAGGAATAGAAAAGAAAAATAAAATGAACAAAAAAACGTAGAAAAAGTCAATAGAGAAGAAATGAAGCTATTATCCAATTTGATCCCTCTTAATTTTTAGTGTGTCCTAACCGAGCTTTCACCAAGGCACCGGTTGTCCCCCTAAATTTCTTTCTAGATATCCCAAGTTGTCCTAATTTTTTATTAGTGTTGTCCTAATTTTTAGTGTTGTCCCTTGTAATTTCTTTCTAGATATCTCAAGTGGATTCCATCATAAATAGTAAGAATATAAATCAAGTGGTTTCACTCTGCTCTTTCTGGAAGATCTCATCCTGGTTTCTTTTTGTCCCTATCTTGTGCTTTTGGGTCACCCTAGGGTTTATGTTGCTTCTGCTGGTTGCTAATGCTTTTAGTTTGGGGCTTTTTCGGATGTAGCTCTGTGTGCTTTGTGGCTATGGAGGTGGAGCCATGACTCAGGCTCTCCGAAGTAACAACATTGTGAAAACCCTTCTGAAAGCTTGGGATTTTGAAGAAGAGTGTGAGATGCCGATTGCTCTTGCTGACACTCTGGACAAGCAGTTGAACATGATGACTTTTTCAGGGTCTGAATTTCTAGGCAATTCACTTCCTACTATCAAACCTGCACACATCAAGTCAAATTCAGTAGCTGTGTGGAAATTGGATCTACAGCGGTTGGACTCTGCGAAAGGTTCATCTTTTGGCGCCAACAACTCGACGGTGCAGAACAGCATAACGGCAGGAATACTTGACTCCACTGTTAAGCAGTGGGTTCATATGGTTTGTGGACTTTGGACACCAGGAACACGATGCCCAAACGTTGACACGATGAGTGCTTTTGATGTATCTGGTGTTTCTTGCCCTAAAGTAAACATGGTAAGGATTTAGATAGATGAATGTTAAGAGGCAAACGGAGAAATTTATAAAAATAACTCAGTTGTCAACTTCAAGAGCAAAATCCCAAAGTACCTTCCTGGTTTCTAATTTTCAACTTTTTCTTTATAATAATACAAATGCGAGAAATTGAATATAGGAACTTAGCTTCTTAAATTGGACTGATGTAGTGTATAACTGTCGCTGTTGCATAATTAGTTTATTTATTTTGTCAGGTCTGTTCAATGTGCAATCGGCCCGGTGGTGCTTGCATACAGTGCCGAGCTGCAAACTGCTCTGTTCTGTTTCATCCTTGGTGTGCCCATCGGAAGGTTTGACTTCTCTGGAAGCTAAAAATCCTCGTTTATAAGAATAACCGCAGACCAACTAGATCAACGTTTGTTTTCTCTGCTGTTTTCATTCGGTTAGTCGTTTCCTCATCAGTTTCTCACTCTGAAGTGCTGTCTGTCCTTCCCTTGGTTATGTTTATGAGCTATACGCCAATGAATAGCTAAAAATTATGCACTTTGTGCAAATGCTTATGAAGAGGGGTGGGGTGGACACTACTCTTCCTGTATCCTCATCAGGGAAGTCTCTGTACTTTGCTGCGAGAATAAAATTTTTGACTGGTTTTGTGTTCTATTCTTGCTTGTATATAAAGCCGATGATACTAGGTTTCGGATTTTCTTCATCCCATTCTTATCAATTGTTATTCTGCCCATTTTAGGTAGCCTTAACCAACTAATGAATACTTACGGAACTTTTGTGAAGGGAGTGCTGACATGTATTAGTCAAGGTGGCAATTTGGCGGTTTGGGCTTAGTTCATTACTTGCCAGGGAAAGATGAAAAAAAACCCCAGAAGAACAAGATACTCTTCTGCACAAGCACAAACAAATTCTCACTCGAACACGCTATAATCACATAAATGTGACATCCACTCTTCTAGGTTATGATATGTGTATATCATAGCTAGTGACAAGGCTTTCGTGGCAAAGAGATTCATCCTTAAGGTCTTGACCCAAAAAAAAAACAAATGTGGCTTTATAAAATGTCCAGGGAGGAATCTTTTATAATTTTCAAACGATCTTGCGGTAGTCAGATCTGACAAGACGCAGCAGGGAGAGACTAAATGGGATGTGCCGCGGTGCTGAAATTCTTGAAGTTTACATAGAAGAGTTGGAAAGACCATCTAGAGGGAAGCTGGTTAAGTGAAATGGGTTAGGAACTTTAGGGTTAGCGTACTTAATGGGAGTTAAATGGCTGCCTGCTACCAATTATTTAAACCATTAATTTGGCATTTCATCACTGACCCAATCAAGCCTACTAATCAAGTGGGTGGTTTGGCGGCTTATCCATAATGGTGTTTGTGGGGGTTATGACCCTACTTGCCACCTCTCTATGTATAAGCCATGCTGTGTCTTAGGAGAGATATTTCTGAAAACCACCCCTCTAGTCTTGAGGGATATATTCAATAATGTGGACGAGTTTTAACCTTCCTCCTCAAAGGGTACTTTTGGCAAGTTGGAAATTTGCAACTTAGAAAGATTCGATTTTCGAACATCCCTTAAAAGGAAAGACAGGAATTTTGGATCTTGTAGGTTTCTTTTCACTTATCCTATCATTTCTTTTCCTTTACTAGGCCACCGCATCTTTCTCCTCCTTCATGATATGCTGCTCTCGGTTTCTCTACAAATCACACCTGAGATTCCTTTTTTTTTTCTTGAAATGGACACTTGAGATTCTAAACTTTCACCATCTGTTTATGGTTTATGATAATGAACTTAATGATGCACTTTATCGGTTGAAAGTCAATTACGAAAGGTGCATCTTCCACCTTAATCAGCCAGCAGTCCTTGTTCAGTTTCTACTCTTCCTCTTCCTTTTTTAATCTCCATTCGGATCATTCTCTGTAATAATGTGAACATCCATTCTCTCTCTCTCTCTCTCCACCCCCTCCCCCCATCTCTCCCCCCCCCCCCCCGTCTCTCACCCTCCCCCTCTCTGAATTGATTAGTCATTTCCACATAACAGCAACTCCATGTAGTGGCCCGCCTAGGCCGTAAGTACAGTCGCCTCAAACCACCACTGGCAATTATCACCCCCAGATCAACCACTGTATTTTTTATAGTCATGACGAACATTAAATCAAATTGTTAAATCAGTTGTACACTTTAAGATCTTCCATAACCATTAAACTCGGAGCTGCTAGAAATCAAATTTGTTGACTTTTCTCATCTTTAAGTTAGAGGAGGTGGTTGTCGACAGGGGGTGGCTGTCAAATGGAGGTGGTGGCGGTGATCGAGGGATGCTCAGGTATGTTACATTGACTTTTCAAAATACGTGAAGTACCTGTGTCGGACACTCGACACTTGGGCATGGTTATGGGATATGTGTCCGACAAATCTCACCGGATATGGTACTACGAATACTATCTTATAATGATGTTTCTTTTAATTTGTTTGGCTTTGAGATGAGACAAGATCTCAATTAAAACCATGTGCGTCACTGAAAATACTATCTACCTTAAAAATAACTAAAAACTAATCATAAATTTGAATATTTTACAGTGTCCCGGGTCTTGTGTTTAAAAATTAGATGGGAGACGGATCCAACACTTGGTCACGTATCCTACCTGGATACTGGTACTGAGTCCATGTAACATAGACGTTTAGTGGTGATTGATCTATGTGGCTGTGGTTGTGGTCGAGAGAGATCGAGAGGGAGGGAGGGTCTGTCATTAATGGTGGTTCGCAGGTTCTCTTTTTTGTTGTTGTTTTGTGTTGGGGGGGTGGGGGACTGGAGTCTGAGCACAATATTTTTTTTTGGGACAGCCCAAAAAGGAAATACGATCAATTATTTTGGGATGGAGTAGTATATTGAGGTGGGACTTGTCCTGAATCAAGATATTCTCAAGACCCCTTATGTAGGTTAACATCCGTTCTTGCATTGGACAAAGAAAAATTGCTATTTATAGAAGTAAATTGAGTATTCCGATATTAAGATGTCCTGTTTCTCTTGGTGGACTGATCAGTAATGAGATTCATTGGTTACAGGGCCTTCTGCAAAGTGAGGTTGAAGGTTTTGATGATGAGTGTGTTGGTTTTTATGGAAGATGTGATCTTCATGCAACACACCACCAGTGCAGTTCTGATGCTAATCCTCGTAACACCAAACCTGATCATCCTGGAGAGGAGGAATTAACTTGCGCTCGGACTGAGGTTTGGTGTTCATTGAATATGTTTCTGATTCATTGAGATTCTAGGTTGTGAAATCTTCTTATTCTTGTAATTCTTCATTGACTTACTTTATAGGGTTACAAGGGTCGCAAACGAGAAGGTTATCGGCATAATATTCCTCCGCAATCTGATGGCACTGGTGGATGCCTTGTTTCGCAAGAGCAGTTAAATGCATGGCTTCATATTCATGGGCAAAAGTTATGCACCAAAGGGCTTCCAAAGCTGCCAGCTTTAGAGGTTGAATACGATTGTCGGGTATGTTAATATTATGTTCATCGAGCTTTAGTCATTGAATGTAATTAAAGAATGTGGTGCTTGTAATTACTTTTTGTTGGGTTGGGGATTGTTTGGCTTTTTCTGTCAATTGCAGAAAGAATATGCTCGCTATAAGCAGTCAAAAGGCTGGAAACATTTGGTGGTATACAAGTCGGGCATCCATGCGCTTGGTCTATACACGTCTCGGTTCATTCCCCGCGGTGCTATGGTTTGATCTCTTCATCCTATAAGATGCAAAACTGTCTTCCTGACCATAACAAACCTAATCATTTCCCCCCACCCCTAACTTCTTCTAGGTGGTTGAGTACGTCGGTGAAATTGTGGGGCTCCGTGTGTCTGATAAAAGAGAAAATGAGTATCAGTCTGGACAAAAGTTGCAGTACAAGAGTGCTTGCTATTTCTTTAAGATTGATAAGGAGCACATTATAGATGCCACCCGCAAAGGCGGAATTGCTCGATTTGTTAATCATTCATGCATGGCAAGTTTTTCTCAACTTTGTTTCCTAGAAATTTGATGTATGCTGCAGTTTCATGGGCTCTAGATTTATATGTTATTGCATTAACTTCCTATTTTCTACTGCTTGGACTGACCTTTGTTTTCTTTGTTGTCAATTTTTATGACCAGCCAAACTGCGTTGCAAAAGTGATCACTGTGAGGAATGAAAAGAAGGTAATGCTCTAGTTACTAAAATACTTAAAATCCCTTTTTAATGGTTGTCAGTCTTTTTCTCCAGAAGGAAGAATTGTTTCTCAAGCTTGGCTTTGCAACTTTCTTGTTGACTAAACCTATTTTATTTCTTTTCATGGAGACAATGAGAACTAATTTTCTCATACACGTAATAACAAGGCATTAGCACTTTTATTTCTGGAGTATGGCATTTAATATTAAATAGCCTTAGATCTTTTATTGTCGGAGTATGGGAAATAGACTCTTATTCCTATGGTTGGTGATCACCCAAATCAGTTACTTGTCCACATCAGAATGGTCAGTTTATGAAAAATTGCCTACAGTTCCCCTCCTCAACCCTCCAATTTAAGTCAACTACAAAGGTTTATAATTCTAAAAGTTTCAGGGATAAAAAGGCTGTTCCTTTTTCTTAAAATGCATCAACTTGTTTACTTGACATCAGTCTGAAAATTTGCATATATGTTATGAAGGACTATTATATCTGTGCATGCAGGTGGTTTTTTTTGCTGAGAGAGATGTATATCCTGGAGAAGAGATTACTTACGATTACCATTTTAACCACGAGGATGAAGTTGAAAAAATTCCATGTTCTTGTAATTCCAAGAATTGCAGGCGTTCTTTAAACTAAGAAGCGGCGGTAATATGTTGTTTGTAAATGGAATTGTCATTTTGCTGCACAAAAGTTAATGCAATCTGTATCATTTTTGGCTTCTATGGAGGGCTGAATATGCTGGTTTGTAAATAGACATTTTGCCCGTTTAATTGCATTTTTGTGGCGACAGATGAAATCTCTCTTTTATGTATGGACTTCTCATTCAAAGAAGTTTTTCTCAAGTAAGAATGTTTTTCAATCGAGAAGAGAACAGCACAAAACTTAATCACCGCAAAAAAATTTCCCATCTCCCTCTTCGAGGATGGATGTGTTTTGGTATTATTTATCCATCTATTCGCTCTATCTTTACATTTTTTGAGAAAAATGTTTTCACATATACTCCACTTATGGTAAGACGGTAGAACTATAGTTATCAATATTGTATTGGCCGGTACATATTGTTTTTGCTTTTTATTGGTACGATAGTCTTTATATTTTGTACTGGTCAAATTACCGTTTTGTACTAGTTGTACTGCTCAGTATGGCTGATAATTATGTACTGGCAAAGGTATTTTGTTTTGTACCGGTTCCTTTCTTATTTTATCAATCAAAACCTCTGTACCTTTTTGTTCATAATATTCACATAAGTTTTGATCATATTTTTTTATTTATATGATGTACTAAAGCGCCAAACATCCTATTGCGTGAGGTGGGCGCCATATAAGGCCTTGAGTTGCCATCATTACATTTGATAGGGCTCTTATTGCCTTATACTTGGTTAGAGGACTCCTATTGCAAGCATGTGGGCATCTCCAGGGTGATTTGGCAAAATGATAAACCCTAGTTTTAATCAACAAGAAAATTTACACACAGTATACTAAAAAAGGCTTCGTTTGACAAATTTTTTTTTTTGGTTTTCAGTTTTTAAAGAGCAGTTTTTTAAAGAACAGCTTAATTTTTTTTTTTATAAAAACAAGTGGGTGTTTGATAACCCCTTTTTTTTTTGAGGTTTTTTTTTTTAGTGTTTGGTAACCCTTTTTATTTTGACTTTTTTTTTTGGTGGTTTGCGGTGGCGGTGGTGGGGCGTAGCGGTGGTCGACGGTGGTGGTGGTGGTGGCCGACGGCCGGAGGTGGTTGCCGGCAGTCACCGGCGGTGGTGGCCGGCGGCCGGAGGTGGCTGCGGCAGTCTCCGGCGGTGGTGGCCGGCGGCCGGAGGTGGCTACCGGCAGTCTCCGGCGGTGGTCGCCGGCGGCCGGAGATGGCTGCCGACAGTCTTCTGCGGTGGCTGCCGGCGGCCGGAGTGGCTGCCGGCGGCCGGAGTGGCTGCCGGCGGCCGGCAGTCTCCGGCGGTGGTCGCCTGAGGTGGCTGCCGACGGTGGGAGGGTGGTGGTGGTGGTCGAAAAAAAAACCAAAAGTGAAAAAAAAAACCAGTTTTTGGAGTTTTTTTTTTTACTCTGCAGTTTAAAAACTGATTTTTTAAATTGAAAAAAAAATGGTTACTAAACGCTCCTTTTTTTTCAGTTTTTAAAACTGAAAAAAAAAGAGGGAAAAAAAGAGTGTCAAACGGGGCCTAAGTTTACCTCTCTAGAAGCTCTGGAAGGGTCAAACTCCGACCCCCCAGCGCCCTACACCGGGTTCTTTTCTCACATCTGATTCTCTTCCCTTTCATGTCAGTTGAAGTAGGATTGCTTTTACTTGTAGGCTATATTTAAGCACTTGAAAAAGTTTGGTAAAGTTTCAAGAAAGCACCTAAGTCCAAGATCCTTGATTGTCGAGAGCAGAAAGACAAAAAATGCCAAAAGAAAAAAAAAATAGTTGGTCAAAGAACGTAGTCAAAACAACATGCGACATTGGATGGGCATATCAAGGCAGCCATGCAAGGCACGACCATCATCATGGCCCTTTTCCATGCCAGGGTGACATGCAGTGGCCCTTGTTGGCATCAGGAAGCCATTTGTGGCACTCAAATTGCCACTTACAACCCGAGTCTGCGTAATAATACCCAGAATTCATAAGCAAGGGGGCATCAAATTCACAAGCAACGATGCATACAAAGAGAATTTCTCGTAGGGGAAAATGGGTCCAACCAATTCTTATTAGTTTGAGTGTAACATTAGAATGTCAAAAACTCTGTTTTCAACCGCAACGTTCATAATGGCTTGGCAGAGAAGCATCTTTGGTATAAGGGCGTCTGACACAAAATTTTATAACCCCATATATTTTCATTTAAAGAAAAAACCTAAGTGACAAGTAGTAAATATCACTGTGTATAAGCTGTCATAGTGCCCCACATTCCTAAGAAATACAACTCGAAAAAACTTAACATTTTACATAAAAACATAAATGATTAGCACCATAAATGAGCCAAAACGCAGGCATGGATCTTCCAATCTTCATACCTAGCATATGATATGCATGGTTGGCCACTACTGAGTAAAAAATTGTTGTCTTACGACCTGGGCAGATTTGGGAGCATGGGCATGTCATCCATGGCATATGAGTGTTGTCCCAAATGAGCCTTGGGCTTGATGGGCGCACAGGCACTGTGCACGGAATGGGGGGTTGCCTAGCTACTTTGTGTGGCATGGACGGGCGCATGGGCGCCGCAGTTTTTATGTTTGTCAAGGGTGGTGCCTAGAAGCAGTTTGTGACATAGGGCCTATCCCTTTTACCGTTCCCTATTCCAATGCCTTACTCAATGTACCACTTCCATGCACTTGTCTTTGTGTGTCTGTGACCATGGCCTTGGACATTTTGGTTCATGGACACTTCATAATAGTCATATATTTCGTCTCACCCTTGAGTCATGATGCTTGTCTGTCGCGCCTTGAGTCATGCCCATGTGTTGGGCCCCCAACACCGCATCCTGTCACTGTGCTCTCACTGTTCCCTTCATACTAACATGTGTGCCCCCCCCCCCCCCCCCCCCCAGTCTTGAAACTTGCTTTACCCACTCTTCAGCGAGTCCAGTATTCTGAGGAGTCATTTATAGTTACTTCGACATGAGGACTTCTTGAAATCATGGGTAGCCTTTCCTTTTTGACATTACCTTTTCGGGCTTCTGAGCGTTCCTACAGGATGGCTTCTTTTCACTGTCTAGGCTTTCCATTGGAACACTACATTCACTCAGGATGGCTATGTCACAATAAAGAGGCTTGGGTAGTGTTCCATTCGTACCTAATTACTGATTCTCGTCAACGCTTCTTAGGCAAAACAACATGAAACCAATAAAACAATCCTAGAGGGGGTAGGGAGGGGGGTTGAATAGGATTTTTGAAAATTAATGGAGAATTAAAACTAAACACATTCATGAATCTCATTTAAACCAAGTAATACTTTAATGAAGATGCTAACTATACAATTTCAAGCAATTATAGAGCAATAAGGTAGTAAAGAGATTGAGTTATAGATACTTGACGAGGATATTTAAATGATTCGGCTTGAACTACCCTCAAGCCTACGTCTATCTCTTTAAGGAAGTCCCTTGCAAGAGTACTAGATTCCACTAACAACAATCTTCGTCCGGGTCAAGATAAAAAAAACCTTAGAATACTTGGTGATATCCCCACACCAAGAACATGCCTTGAATCCATAAAGCTCATACAAGACTTGACAAACCCAAGTCTTAATCACAATCCTTTTACAAAGATCAAATATATATAAAGAAAACCTCTTAAAATGAAGTACGTACAAATGAAACTCTAGTATAACAGAAAGATGAGATAATTGATGACTTAAAGAATGTTCACTCTCAATCAAAGAATTGTCCACAAAAATGCTCTTTTTAACGATATAAAATCATGAAGATGAAGAGAGAAAAGTATAATCTACGAGCCTTGATATTTCTTTAAGTAATGAAAGCCTAGAATGTGGTTTCCGTGATGTATGATGAAGCCCCCAAATTATTATTATAGGTAGATATCAAATATAGACATTATGGAAAGATTTGGCATGATTTTGGGCAAAACTAGCCATTATTTTTCACCCGACGTCAATAAAGTCGACTGTATTCAGTGTAGTGGACTGCATTCCCTAATTGCCCATTTCTCGACTGCCTTACACCCCCTTTCTTATTTTGAGCATAGCTTTCTCTAAAAAAATTGAATTGAGGCCCTGCTTGTTGTGTTGGAAAGCTAATGAAAAATTTTAGCAAATTATGAAAAGATTAGCACCAAAAACATTTTTGAGAAAATCTGAGTAAGCTCTAAAGTTCACTCATTTTCAAGAACCACACTTGTGTGAATGATTATGAACTCACATGCAATGTACAAGGTGTCCTAAGGTCATTTTAGGTCATAGTCATCAATAGAAGCATCAAACCAAGACTAGTTACATAATAATAAATATCAATCATAATTCATAATAACTTAGCCTATGCATTCTTTGTTACTTTTTGACATTGGACTTGATGAAACTTCCATAGCATGCCCACTATAGCTTTAAGCTTCTTTGGCTTTAACCCACATATTCAACTTTTAAAATTTATCTTTAGGAGTATGTATATGTATATTTATTGAGAATCCACTCAAAGCATACATTAGAATATAATCAATGTGTAGTTATTATCAAAACAAGATGTAAGCCTAGGTTATCCAACTATAGGGCTAACACAACAATTCCAAAAACTAAGAGACTGACTTAAAACCCAATGTAGGGCACCTATTCGGAACAGCAAGAATGATAGCCTTCGGACCACTCTGCTGGCTAGGTTCTCAATGTCTCTTCACGTTTTTATGGAACTCAATAAGGGTACTCGACAGCTAGCTGAATAGAGTACTTACTCTAGCACATAGTTGTTGTGCACTTTGGATTTTTAGGGACAGAGGAAAGCTATATGGGGCAGGTCAACTGTGTATGGCGGCTCAGATGAACATCGACATGTAGGCACTAGAAAGCATGATGTCTCAAAATAAGACAAGCTAGCTATCCTTAAGTGCTTGTAAAAAAGATACACATTAGAATAACAACGAATCATAACATTGCCAATATCAAGAACGAGAAGAGAGTTTCGCCACAAAATTAAATTTGCCTGTAGAAGAATAAGCTATTTTTGCTTAATATGGAAAGTGGGAAGCTTTGAAGTCAGGTTGTCAGGCTGCGTGAGTCCTTACACTTCCCACCCTCGAATGCGCTGATAGGCATATTTTGGCCCAGTTGATAAGTGTTTGAAACTTTTCTATATTTTAGAAAGTTCTGTTTACTAAAATTCTAGAACTTAATTTCATGTATTTAATTTTTTTAACGGTCGTTTCAGATATCTATGTCTTTGTCTCTCTTTCTCTAAAGCAATTGCTAAGCTAGATGAATTTTGGATCTTGCTATCAGTTAATTTACAACTTACTTACTTTTATCTTGAAGGACGTTTGTCTAAAATTCATAGCAAACTCGAATCAGATTGACTATGTGAAGTCTAGACATAGCTACATGAGAGAACAACTAAGCAAAGAAGTTGTTACTATTAGCTACGTGAAGTTCAAAGAGAATTTGGCGGATTCCTTTACAAAAGGCCTAGGCAGGGATGTAATATGGAAGACTTTCAGGGAGATGGGTTCAAAGCTCATGAAATAAAAGGGTAACATGCACGTGAAAACCAGCCAGACACTAGATTAACTTCTGGTCTTCTAGTTCATATAGAAAAAAATGTTGTATTTATAACCAAGGATGCCATCTCCAGGTAGGGCATATTTGTATGGAAAACAAGAGGAGGGTAAGAATTATAACCTTAATAAATTTATGTCCTTAAAGGAGAGTGCAGGTCATACAAGTGTACCTTACTAGATTTACCTATATAAGTGCCAGAAGTAGGGCCGCTTCTATGAGATTTAAGGTTGTCTCGATGCCACTTATAAAAATCATAAGATGTAGCACATGACCGTAAATGTGCAGTTATTTGAAAATTTGGTTAGAAAGTTTTACACATAGTAGTGATGATCAATCACCAATAATTCTTAGTTGAAGGCTAAGGCTACTCTAAATTCTGATTGACTTTATTGCTCTATGGGAAAGTAGAAAGACACATTTACTTTAGTAGGACCTAAGGATAGAGAGAGGTACATTTTCTAAATAAAGAAATGTGGAAAAACCAATTTTAAAAATTTAGAAAAATTGTGAAAATTTTTCAATAATTGGACCCTTAGAATTCAAACTTTGCACTACAAGGTTTAATGTCTAACAAGAATCATTCAATTTCATTGATTGATCAAAGAGATATAATGTCTCAGAGTTGGGCAATTTAATAAAATTTGCAATAAGGTAATAAATGTAGATTCCCACATTGCTTGGAAAATGCAAAGATTAGGGGTATTAAAGCGGCCATGTGAGATGCTTTTATTGTTCTAAAAACACAAAGTACACATGGCCATGCATTCGCACCCACACACAAGTGGGCGTCCGCGGCAGCACCCGCATTGACGGTGTAAAGGCGTATTGGTGCTTTTAGGCACACTGCGCATCATCAGTAGGAGGGCTAGTCTTGAGCCCAGCCTTAACTTTTTGTGACAAATTCAGCCTGGTGTAACAAGAAAGGTGTGACTGTTAGATTGAACAAGAAACAATGTGACTGTTGGATTTAAACAGAATTGTCAATTCTAATTAAATTCAAATGACACCTTTTCTTAGTGTCTCTCAGTTCCTTGGCACCTGTTCTTGGTGTCTCTTAGTCTTATGTTCGTTAAATGACACAAGCAGAGTCACTTAGCTGCTATAACAGTTTGCAAACCTATTCAAGGCACCTGTTGGTGCATTATGTATAGGGGCGGATGGCAATGCATTTCTCACTTCCTTTTTTAGAACTTGTCTTCATCGGCCTTTTTCTTGTACTGGTGTCCCTCTCACTGATTGTCTTAATCGACCATTTCTTTCTCTAATGGTGCCTTTATGGGTTTTTTTTTTTCAAGTTTTGTATGATTAGGAAGTTGTAAACTTGTAGCAAAAAAGATCATAAACTTGCTCTAAATAGTTTTCATTTTTAGTTTAGATACTTAACACCATGCTCTCCCAACGTTTTTGGCGTTCGACTCATGTTAATGTCAAGTCCGTTCCAAAATAAAAACACTAGTTCACGCTCCAGAGACCTTTTGTCTGCGATAGTTTTATTCACTCTGTGCTATGGTTAGACGGTAGGTCTTTGTAGTATGTGCCTGCTTATTCTCAGTTAGGACCACGGTCTGAATCCTGGTGTTTTTACCATGTACACTCCTAGTGTACATGGATATGCCCCCCTTTCTGGAGCATTTAACCAAAAAAAGGAAAAAGGAAAAAAAAACTATGTTAAGTGCAGGGTTGACTTTGAACAACTGGTTTTGAGATTAGTGTTACTGGTTGGGAATTCATTTTTCAGAAGTCCAGACAATTCTTACCAGTTTGAGGAGTTTAATGTTGTCAGGCGTGTAGAGAATTGTTATTATTCGGCTGTTATATTAATTCCAATGACATTTACCCATCGTTGCTTTTCAGCATATTTGATGCATCTTAATTTTTTGTCTGGCTTGTTCTAGTTTAATGCTACGTAAATTGTTGAAACAATGGCCATCAATACTGTGAAGTACAGCGTACTTCGTATTCTAGTTCTGTGAAGCATAGACAAGGTCATAGGGTACGACCACGCCACAATGCTAAGCCCTGGCATGCAGGACACAGACTTGTTGGTGATAAGTGAGAAAAGAAATATATTTCGTATGAGTGGTATTGAATATCTTTGATATGTATGAGGTAGGAGGCATAATTATGCGAACGTCGTGACATATTATACTCAATAAGGATCCATGTTATGTAGACAAATACTTACGAAGCAATAAATATTTTCCATATGTACATTTTGGGCATTTACTTGTTCTTGATATTGTCGTGTCTAGATTCAGTTATCAGTTGGTATTGATATTGTCGTGTCTAGATTTTTATGCAACGTCTCTTTTTGTAATGTTGGCTTGATATTGTCGGGTAAAGATTTTTATGCAACATAATTGCAATGCTTGACTGGTGTACGAATTTAATAGATTCAGTTATCAGTTGGTATTATCTTTGCCCTGAAGTCCTGTTAATAATAGTTTGCAAATGGTTAATCGTAGTTCAGGTATCCTCTCTATCCTGTAACTCGGTTAATACTTGTTCTTCAAAGTGATAATCTTAGTTCATGTAATCTATCAGTCTGTTTATATTGTAAATATGGGCTGAATTTGTGAGAAATTTGATAGATCCAGTTGCTAGTTGAACTCAAATAATATCGTTTGGCAAGTGAACCTAGGGCGAAAACAATGAGTAAGTTAACATTTTCATGTACTAAATTTATGCTGGAAATTTGCAATAAAAGGAAACGGGTGTAAGTGTAAACAGAAGACGCGAAGAAGGGGCATTAACGATGTTCGCAATGAGTATATAATCACATGTATGTGACGAGTTGACATTTCTGAAACTGAAATGTCAACTGTCGCAGACCATGGCCACCATACCACAACAACCATGATGCCATTTATATATAGTCAAAATAATGAGCTCTCTTTGTTTTCCTCATGTTGAATCCTGTGTGAACTCAAAAGTGGAATTCCGTGTGTTTCATTTAATTTTTAGACTAGTCTAAGGTTTGTGTTTCATTTAATTTTATTTAATTTTTCATGTAAACTGTTAAAGGGAACAAAAATTATGTGATAAATGATACAGAGTATATAATACGTATCAACAATATCTTCTTTGCTCCAAGATTTCTTAGGGGATTGTTGTTAGCATGAAATTAACTCGTATTTTGCCATGGTGGTCTTGGTTACAGGCAGCTTTAGCAGTGGATCAACTTTGTTGCCTTTTAAGAAGCATGTCTAGAAGCCGGAAAGGTTTGTGTTTCATTTAATTTTTCTTTGTCCTTGATTAATTGTCATATGATTTCTGCCATTGTCTTCCCTAGAATTGAGATTGTTAATGGAGGATGGGACCCAATTGGATTGAGATTGTTGTTAGGCTTTACATTATCTGGATTATGTTTAGTAGTCTTCTCGTGCTTCACTTGATTGTTTTGTCCATTTACGCCATTTAGATCAATAGTTGATCAATGCTTTTAGTAGCTATTTTGTAGATCGGTAGTTGATTAATGCTTGTTATTAACTATTTTGTAGCTTATAACATCATGAACACAGTCGTTCTATTGTTTTTAGTTATTTTGTTCCTTATTATTATTATTATTTTTGACTGAAATTCTGTTGATATTCAGTATCTTTCCCAAAATAATGAGCTTTTTTTATTGAAATTCTGTGCATTTGAGAATGGTGGGTCCTAGGAAGGACTGTATACTCAGCCACCCTCGTCGGTCCGCACGAGCGTTGCTAGCCAGCAGACCTTAGTCGTCAGGCGAGACCAGTTGTAGCGGTCCTCGGGCAGATGCGACAGATGCTTAAGAGGAAGCGCGCTTCAACACAAGGTTTGATGTGTGCCTTCAGATGATGATCCAAGGCGGTTTTCTTTTGCCCAGGCCCAGACTTCAGATAATACAAAATTTCTCAAGTAGTTATGTGTTTTGGTCATTCTTTATGTGATCTTGATTTGATATATGATGTTGAATCATTTGTATGGCTTCCTGCAGGGTGATACTGATCCTAGTGCCGGTGACCCCAGGGCAATGAGGATGTTGTTGGATCGAACGTGCCTGCATCAAGTAATGAAGAAGATGATGACGGGGTTGGTCATTCTGCGGACTAAGGATCTAGATAGGGGTTGGATTTATGTATTGACTGTGTTTTATTATTTTTAATTGATCATCAGTACTTAACTGTATGAATTTTATTATTTTTAATGCACATGTTAACGTTTATCTATACTTTGATGAATGCAACAAGTTATTTGAATGAATGTGAGACAGGGGGTTGAAACGGTTTTGAATGAATGCTTTGAAAGCTTTCAACGCATTCATTCAAAACCGTTTCAACTGAGGTTAAATCGGTTTATGGACCGATTTAACCTTAGATTGGTATTGGATTGGATGTGAATTGCTTTTGGATTGATATTAGTTTTGCGATAGGTTTTGGACAGGATGTGGACAGGTTATTTGACCTAAATTTTTTTTCTTGCAAAATCAAGTTTAGCGACCGCACATCACGGTCGCTAAACGAAATAAAAGCGGTCGCTAAATTTAATATTAAGAAAAAATAAATAAAATAATATTAAAAATTTGCGATCAATAAATCAGTCTCAAAATATAATAATATTTAATTAAAAATATTAAAAAAATCAAAATTTTAAATTCAAAAAAATATTTGGCGACCGTCCAAGGCGGTCGCTAAATATAGTCAATGCGATCGCTAAATTTAGCGACCGATTTCAAAAAGTGGTTGCTAAAATTTAGCGACCTGGCCTATAGCGACCGTTTTAGCAACCGCTCTTCTGCGGTCGCCAAAACCCTTTAGCGACCGCTTTTATACCTTTAGCGACCACTTCCTGCGGTTGCTAAAGCCCCGTTTCTTGTAGTGTTTGCTGTAACACTTACAGATCTTATAGGAGCAAATATTGTTTTAAGGACAAAGTGTTTGTCTTAAGAACATAGTGCTTTTTCTTGCTGCCGTACAAGCAAGAAATCCTGATCCTACTTCCAATGGGTTTGATGATGAAGCCTTCAGGTTGTGCGTTATACAAGCCCATGTGCATTCCCGGTATATATAGGAGATCAAATGAGAAGCCCTAGCTGAAAGCTTGCATGAGATTTAAAGCAATCATGTCACGGCCGAGGAGCATCAAGCTCAACGTACAGCAGAACTGCCCCATGAGGGTACTGACCATGTCTTTTGCAACAGTTTAGGCGCGCTTACAAGTCATCCTGCTCGTTAAATGACAACCCCGAGTTTGTTCGGATTCACCCCAATCACATCACTAACTATGATGGACCAATATTTCCAGCATCAGAAAACTTGATCTTCGCCGTATCACCTACCGCTTTTTTTTTTTGTTGGGTTAAGAGGAGAAAAGTATCATATATAAAGGAGTTATACAAGCCGTCCCAGCTAGATCAACTATTTTACAGACAGAAAAGATAACATCATAAGCTACCATTAACACTACCGACTAATAACTAACCTAGCAACCCTAAGCAAATTACAATATGACTGAAGAAAAACATATCCTACACTTCAGCCTAATTTTTCCGTAACTTGCTAAGGCTTACAGGACACAATTTTAACACTAAATACTTCAAACATGAACATACAACACAATGACATAAAGAAATATAACAGTGAGGAAGACAACTGGAACCAGACGAGTTTTTGAGGGCGTAAACGACACCCAAAGGGAGAGCAAATATCAGAGGCATTCAACCTTGCTAGGTCACAAAATTCTACCGGCATTTCAATCCTAAAACCCGGCAAGCGTAAATTCGAACGGCAACCTAATGATCCTTAATGGGCATAGCCAGACTAAAAAGCTTCTCTCCCCCCCCCCCCCCCCCCCCCCAAAACCCACCCAAACGCACCCCTAGGGCAGATTACCCCAATACCCATTCCCCTTCCCCAAGGGCCTCCTACCCCCCTCCCTCTCCCCGCCAAACCCAAGCCATCCCCCCCCCCCCCCCCCCCAAAGGCCCCCTATCCCCCCACCTACCGCTTTTATCCCCTAGACTACGAAGCACATGATTCGAATGCAAAGCAGCTAGATCTTGCAGGTTGAAGACCTTTATGCGTGTTCGGCTTGTGGGTTGTTGTAATGGGATGCCGTGCATAAGTACTAGAGGTTGCTGTTTAGAATATCATGATATTCTTTTGAATCCAGGAACTGAAGATTGCAAAAGGTTGCATGATCGTAGCTAGCTAGTCCCCCTTTAGATAACCACAGAGGGTTCGATTCTGTTGTGATCCGTCTGCTAATGACTACAAGGGTTCTACTCTATGTCGACGAGACTATATATATATATATATATATATATATATATATATATATATATATATATATATATATATATATATATATATATATATATAGTTGTGTAGCCGGCTCGTGGCTAAAGATACAAGACGCCCCTGGTTGTAGCTAGTTTCTTACTGCCCGAGAGAGTGTTGCACTGAATGGACCAATCTATTGGAGTGCGTTTTGTAGGGCTGAAGATCGTTATTTGGTGGTTGGTTCTGATTTTCATGGTGAGAAGTTAAGGGAAGTGTAATTAACACCAGAGGAGGATGGAATGAGGGTCTAGTTGAAAGAGTTGGGAGGATGCCTTGCCTGGTAGTGATTCGCTATAAGTGGGACTTGTGGCGAGTTGACATGTGGGCGATGAACGAAAACAACTGAAGAATGCTGGACGAAGTCTGCGATTGTTCCACTGGAGTACGAAGGGTATGATGAAAACTTGTTACCAACAACAGAATGCGGAAATTGAGAAAAAATGAAATCTACATTGATGGCTTCTAAGGTATAATGGACGCAATAACCTACTTTGAGAGCCTTGTTTCATCTAGATCCGTGGAGGGTGAACAGGCAAGAAAACGTGCCACATGCATGTTTTTCTTGAAAACCTTCTACTTTCATGTTGTAATGTATTCAAAATGGTGTTGGGCTTCGCAATCATATACGCATATAGTTCGTAAGAAAGTATTACACTTGCCTACGTTCCATTATACCAACACCACCACATTGATATCGGCCATAATGTTTTTGTGCGCGCGTGGATTCATCTTCATGCTTGCAGATGAACACGAAGAGTATGAACATGATTTTCACCAATTTTTTGATTTTTCAACGCTCAACTTTGATTCTTCTCTACTTTGTAGCACTAAAAACATAACTAACTTGGTACGATGGTTCAAGATACTGCAGTTTGGCCAAACACGAATATGAATAATATGGCCCTTGGCCACGATAGAAAAGCTTTGCAGGGAGAATGATACCAGATGTCATATAAGTTTTTTCACGGGGACACCATATCCCTTAGGTATACTAGATTTGCAATCATACTGATGTGAGATGTTGTCCTTTCCTATCGCGTATTGCTGTTGTAACTTAATAATCTATTGGAAGAGTTATATCTAGCTGATTGAAACATCGCTTCCGAAAAGGGTGGCAATGCAGGGTGCTCATATTATGGGACAGCAAGATGCAAATCACACGAGAAACTAATATAGGCGATGTACATTGACTTGTTCCTCCACGAGTGTAATCCCTATTCATTTAGGCTCGTGTAATCCCTATTCATTTAGGCTTGTATCAGAGTACAGGTTATGGTTACAACTATATCAGACGAACTCAAAGATGGATAGGCAACCTTTTACAATAAGTATTAGACTTTACCACCCACCATCAGGGCATATATGGAAAACGAAGACAGAAAATTTGAAGAGCTTTCTCATGTCAGCATTAAGACGTAAAGTGTCAGCATCATCATCATACACGGAGGACAATACCGTGGAGCAGCTTCTGCAAAGTTTTAGGAACCCCAGTTTGGAATGTTACTTGTGGCTTCGTTAACCATTTTCACTAGTGTAACCTGCCATGTCAAAATTGGCTCATAAACTTCAATACAGGGTGAAGAGGCATCACCATGTTCCTTTTTGGTGTCGTCAACGAAATTAATTATGTAGCCAAAAAAAATAAAAGGAAGAAATAATGCCATAAATTCACTTTAAATCGCTTTACTTCATGGAACTGACTTAATGTGCACTTTCGTGCATCCCTACTAGAATAAATCAAAAATTATATCCCAACTAATAGCCAAATAACCACATCGGAGAGTTCTAGGGAATGTTATAGGGCAATGATTTACGGAAAGCAGCATAATGCCACAGTATGTTGCATAAAAAATAGTAAGGTAAGGGCAGGATGATTATTATGCATGGAAGTATTAAGAGAGATTAAAATTGAACTAATGGTTACCATTATGACAAGAGCTAGTTGTCTTCAACTCTACACAAGGACTGAACCAGGTTAGCATGTCTCTTCGGTACCATCTAATAGATTAGTGGGTTTGCTTTTTAACGCAGGTTAAGCAACCAGTTAAAAGGAGCTATAATCCATTGTTTCCGTACTCGTATTGTCTACAGAGTACCATTTATGCAAGTATTCACAGATTACACGTGTGATCAGGATCTAACTGGTGCCACATCTCAATCAGTCAAACCTAATATTCTAGAAAACTGGTAATATAAATGTCACTCTAAATCTGACGGCTGCTGACAAATATATTATTTTCGAGCAGTACAAAAAAACTCATCTTATGAGATATAAAGGATTCATGAAGGTAAGATGGCCAGAGTACTTCATTGGAAACAAACGTAAATGCAAAAGTAGCTAGTTTTAACTACAGACAGAACTAAGCACTCGATTATAAATCAAATATGACCTCTCTTTCTGAACCAAAGTAAATATGATAGATTAAATGCTAGATTGGACTGTTTGAAAACGTACCACACTTTCTGGGACACCAGCTGGAGGCATTGGGAGGTTTCTTGGAGGCCATACATTATCATAAGATCTTTTGTCAAATCTCCACTCTCCAATCTTTCCATAAGTCAATTTACCCTAAGTATAGAACATGAAATGATGACACCAAAATCCACGCAACAATTTAGTAAAAATGTTTAATTGACCAATAGAGTTATTTAATTTGAGAAGCTGGGAAATCTTTTTTATATCAAAACCTACTACAGAATTTTGAAGCTCTTTTTATATCAAAACCTACTACAGAATTTTGAAGCTTAAAGACTATCACAAGAGAGTACCTTCATGTCATAATCACATCCGTAAGTGTAATGAATTATGTACTTATTGCTGATTTCAGTATCCCAAGGTGGCTGTTACATTATCAAACAAGTAACCGTGAGTCAGTGATCAAGTTTGTAGTAGTGAATGGTACACACACAAACATCAGCGTGATCAAACTATCAGAAGAGGTCCAATACAACTCAGATATTGGACATGCCGAAATACAATCTGCAGCATACAACCCCAAAACAAGAAATCCTCCAAAACTATGTATGTAAATTGACATCGCACAAACCTTGAAAATGGCCTATCATCAGTTAAGACTCTATCAGAGCTCAACCCTGTGCCGAATGTTCGCTTAACATCTCTAACTAAGGTGTTCTAGGTTTGCTCAGATAGGAATGGTTGCCATACAAGAGTGATGCAAACCATCTATATATCTTGTGCCGCCCCTTTATTTGGGGATGTTCTCCCTCTGTCTATGGAGTGGACCTTGAAATATATACCATGTCATCAATCTCACTCACACTGGATAATACTCAAAACTATTGACACCCAAAATTTGAGAAGGCAGAAGATGCTGAATTAGTTGAATGCTTCAGCTCTTGTCTGTGTAGTGTGTACTAATAGCCAAATTGGAGTACATTAAACCATTATTACCATTCAGGAGTAACAAATAAAAAAGATGCTGATAGTAAACCAGCTTTGAAACCATCATGGGTGTAAATTAAGAAGACGGAAAACACTGGTGATGCAAAACTCAGGAAGAAGCCCAGAAAATTCCAAATCTAGGTGTCAGGGAGGAAAGAGGAGCAGCAGATGTCACAGTCTTGGCTTGTGATTTTCTTTTTAAGTACAACAGAAATCAAGAACATAACAGTGAGTGCGAATGAATTTTAATCAACTATTCAACTGAATGCTCCAGGAATGTTCTTGTCGTCAGAGAAAGCAAAATGCAATTGTCTAAACTTATCAAACCTGTAGCATGAAGTCCTTGTATAAGATGTTACCGACACCATGCAGAGCGGATGAAACAGCATAAGCATACCTGCACATCATAGTTACAGGAGTTAGAAGGATGAGTATGAAAAACTTGCAATGAGGTCATCACAGTATAGGGTAATTACATCTCAAGGACCCAACCAAAAGCTTTATCTGCCTCAGGATCTTTCTTCATTGCCAAAGAAATATTCATCCAAGAAGGAGCAATCTTCTTAAGAGATTCCTAGCCCCATTAAAAAGAAACAAGTCAAAGCCAAATACTTTCTCAAAGGATTAAAAAACAGACCATCTTTGGGTATAAGCCACGTGAAAAACATACTTACCTTTCCAACAATGACAGGAGAATTCCCTATAGGATCTATGTTGGTTATTGGTCCCTTCTCCTCTGGGAAGAACTTCCGAAGAACGGACTCATACTTCTTTGGTTCAATGTAAAAGAAAGGAAATGCAGCCCCAAGGCCGTCTTGAGACAAGTTAGGAATCGGTTTAACGATAACGTGATCTGGTTCTGACATCAGTATATAGCTGCATAAAAGTTAAGAATCCAAATTACTGTCGTGGTGAAATTGGCCAAGAAACCATATGAAGATAGAGCTGCATATTGTGTCTCCATACTCTTCCTTAATGTTGGCTTGTTGAAGCCATTGTACGAACGCCCAAGGTCTATTGAGCACTATATAACCCTGCAATAGCATAATTATAGTACATCATAAGTACGATGATGGTAATTATTTTAAAGATAAGTAGGTACTACAGTAATAAATAAAAGTTAGGGTAACATGTCACCAAATGTTGTTATTTTCGCCTTAAGCTCATGATCATTGTCACTCGTCAAGGAGATTTCCAAACTTAGGCCTAATTAGAAGAACCCCTCTTTGAGATGTTTGAGACAAAGTGATGAAGCAGATGAGTATGGACCTTAGTTGCAGGAAACTCCTAATAAGGTGACGTTTCTCTCTCGGAAACTCGCTTTTGCGATCCCAAGTTAGGAGCTCCATGAGATCTCATCCCAAACTAATATGGGAACTTGATCCCGTTAGCTGGATAGAGATGCATGGAACAAGTGAGAGAATACCTGAAAATCAAACCCTTTCAACTCAATTCCTTGTTTCTCTCCTCCTTCAAGTCCTTAAAGCCTCCTTGTCTGTTGTTGCTGGCTATGTAACTACTAAACAAATGATGATACTCTTTACTTATTTATTTATTCAAACCGCTACTAACCTTAGATTCTTCTTGGTGCTTACACTTCCCCGCCCCCGTTCCCGCCCCCGCCCCCGCTTTGTGCAACTAAGGTATGGACTAGAATTTTGATTTTGAACAGCTCATTGTCAACAAGAATCATCTCTCTCTTTAGGGGTATAAGAAGATTGTCCTCGAAAGGTTTGAAAATGTAAGGACAATGAATGTTGTGTGCACTTCATACGGAGACAAGGCTTCTTAGATTGGGCTTGAGAAGTTATGCTAAGGAGATCTGTTTGCTGTAGACGTGGAGGTAACATGTCCGAGTTAGATGCCAAGCATGATGACATGGGAAAGAGCAAGGATAGGAGCAAGGGCAGAAGCCAAGGCAACCCAACCAGAGCGGCAGTGTTGCCGAAGCAAAGGGGCAAAGTGAGTAGACAATGTTCGAAAGTCCAATGTCAAGGTCCAACTCTTAGGTCCAAATTTGAGGAATGCTGCTGAATTACTCTCTCTCCAGAATTATATGTTCTAAGATCTTAGAGTTAAGTGTTGTGCAAATGAGTTCTCAAGTCCTCACTTGATTGGCGACGGAAGATAGCTTGACATTATGTGACACATATGGCAGTGTTCGACCTTACTCACCTAGCCTGCCCCGCATAACTTCGTTTTGTCTGCCTAGAAAGTCTGACTTGCACAGTACCAATGCAGCTGGATTAACACTTGTTCCAACCACCTGTCCAATACCCTTGCTAAGTCCCATGAAGGCATCAACAGACGAGGAGAAGCTGGTAGTAGTAGGAAAGCCCTACGCCCGACTATCGGGCGGACTAGGCATTATACCCTCCAAAGACCTACACCTGTCCTGTCATGGGGTTCATGATCCTAGGGGAAGAGTCTTGGTCCGGAGCACGTAAACTAATCGCGTAGTTACCCAAGTCCTGAAGAGGAGAGACGCATGTGCCAGAGCAAATATGCCAATCCCGCATAGGCAGTAACACAAGCGAAGATACTATTCTAAGGGGATTCTCCTGACTCGCAAAGAGGAGTCTTTTTACCAAAGCACATGAAAATCATTGAGGTAGAATCCCGGAGGAGTCGCCTACCCATCATGATGAATGGTCCTTGTGATAGAGAACTATGATGGAGCCCCTTAGAATGATGCACACTCCGAAGAGCAGGTCGAAGCATGCTTGTCGACAAAGGTGGGGCTGCATGGTATTATAAAGATAGAGACTAATGTTAGGGTGGGTCAATAGGATCCTGTGTCAGGGACACAACGCATTGAGATGGCGCGGGGGCGCTACCAATCATGGTTCCTTACACAATGCCAGACATTATGCAGAAGATATGTAGTGTCCAAGTACCTTTTATGAGTATCTGAAAGTACCCAAGTCCAAGGATGGTGTATGGAAGCAATTAAGGACGCGGCATATGAGCACATGGAGAAGGAAGGCAAAGCCATTGCAGAGATGGGGGTTGTGAGCATGGCCGGAAAGGAGGCGAAGCCCCATTGGGCAGTTACCACCCTTCAGCAGCAAAGGAGGTTTGGCAATAAGAGGGTTGGGCGGGATTGAACATATTGGGTGTTCAATAACTTAGCCACTGCAGGAATTGGGGCTGTGAACATAACCCACAAAAAGGCAAAGCCTATTGGACGGGACCCACCCTTTGCGCGCTTGGCATGGGTGATTTTCTCCGAATTGACCGGGTTGTTTCCATTGATGCTTAGCCATCAGAAATGTATGACATGCCGCAAAAAGTGGATCCCAAATACGGCCACATACGCAAGCAACAACATGTAATTTCTTTGTGCATATGACATGATATTCTAGGATACACAACTAAATTCCGCTAAGACTCAAACACTTTTACATTTCACGGGTGCATGTGAATTTCCTTAGCCATTTGGAACAACAAGAAAGGTGGCAATCTAAAGTAAGAAATCTTAGTCCTAGGCAGTAGCAAGCACCGTATGGACCCTTTCAAACATCTGCATCGTTATCTAATCTGAAATCAGAATTTTCCAACTTGGTGTTGTCTTCTCTTTGGGAGAGCTATTGGCACGCCCACACACAAACACTCTGTTGGTCAGTTTTCCTTTTTAGTTGAGCCTTGATCGAAAAGACCTACTCAAGCTTTACATATTCCCAATTAAATTAGGGAAATGGAATTCAACAAGCAGCCAAATTAGTTCAATAACTAGACAGCACTGACTCCACCAATCGAAGTTTGATTACCAAACTGAAAACCAAAACATATCCATTTTCCAAAGTTTATGTACACCAAAACCCAACAAGTACCTGATCTGTCCCACGTGGAAGAGGCTGAGCCACAAAGGTGGGGATCTCATCCATGAACTTATCAGGCTTCCCAGAATGCAATATCCTAGTAAACCCACCCATATCCGACCCCGGTCCATTTTGAAACTTCTTGAACCAGTAGTACATGATCCTGCACTGCCATGTATTGTACACAGAATCAGAAGATGTGACTGCTGTGTGGAACAGCCTCTTCTTGGTCGGACTGGTTCTTGGTTTGTCCAATGGCATCCTGATTATGGGGTCAACTGAGATGAACCCATCTGATGATTTTGATGATGGGTTTGATGGCTGAGGGAAATCTTGTTTGAGAGGGGCGTTGGCTGATATGATTATGTTGTATGTGATTAAAGCTACTGAGAAGGATATAACTAGGCTGAAAAATAGATTCCCACAACCCATTTTGGACCCTCCGCCCTCTCCTATCTCTTTCCGTTGTAATCAACCGTCTACAATCTAAATGCGTGCACCATGTGAGTGAAATGGAGAAGGAAGGTGGCTGCTTTGCTGATTGGAGTCGTCTGCAAGCTGTTTATACAAAGCTGGTCTGGGAGTTGTTGAAGAAAATGGTTGACAAATTAAAAGATCATTTTTTATAATTTGGGTAAATAGAGTTGATATTCTCCTTTTGATTGGTTCTTTATTTCTTACGAGTAATTTTTGAATTGGATTCTAATTACCTTTCAAAATTATTTTGATAATGTGACACGGTTAAATTGACCCTATTAAAATCAACGACATTCTTTAAGAATATAGTAACCTTGACTCAGATGAGACGTCTCACAATCCTTCTAATTCAAGGCAGTGAGATTATTTATTTCCTTTTTGGCAACTATGTGTCAAAGTAGTTAAGTTACTCCTAAACTCGTGTACAAATTCAGTAGGTAAAAGCCTTACTAAAGCTTACTTGTTAGATGTAGCAAATATAGAAGTAATGTTAGCTTTTAAGAATTTTTTTTCCCTTCTGAAAACAATGTTGGGATCTCTTATATTTCTCAAAGTAGACGAGATAGGTCAGTTAAAGGATAGCTATGATAGCTTATTTGCACATTGACTCTGAATTGGAAAATTTGGAGTGGCCTGCATAGTTCATCATATTTTCTATTCGAGTCTAAGATGTAGTCCAAAGTGGCACGGTGACAATAAATTGACAATTACAAGGGGTCCGCCAATGAATAAGATCGATGAAGCAACGATAAGGGTTCAATTGTTGTTCCATGTTAAGTTTCTTCTATTTGTGATGAATATTTTGGGAGAAATAATGCTGCTCAGTTCTTAAAATTTATTTAAAAATATTTGTTCAAGAAAAGTTTCGTAGCGAATATTACAGAAGTTGCTTTCTTGGGTAGGATGGAGGATTATTGTAAAAGGTAAAACTTTAATAGAGTAAACACCTCAATTTTGTTGTTTTTTATTTATTTGCATGTTGCTGGCCTTTGTTGCCAATTAAGTTTCATCATTATTATAGGTGCATGCCTAGTGATATATAGTGAGCTTAATTTAGCTAATTAAGTCCAGTCTAGTATAGTTAAGTCCAATCCAATCTAATCCAGTTGGCCAAACTCTAATTTGAGTCCAGTCTAGTTAAGAGATTGCGCTTGAATTAGATAACTTGGAATAATTGTGTGATTGATACTTGATTCATTTGAATTTCTCTAATCTAGATGTGACTTGGAGATAAATCTTGAAATATGATTCATCCCTTATGTCTTTCTCGGAAATTTTTGCCAAATTAGGGACAACTAATGTCCCCAAATTAAGGAAAAAATCTTAAATTATTAAGGGGTGAACCAACGGGTTTTCTTTAAACCTGCTAGGTAGTCAACTTTTCTTAATATGTATTTAAATCAAATATTTTTCTTGATCAGAGATATTAGACTCAAAAAAGTTGACTTTACCACTTTTGATAGCCCCAGACATCTATAAAACGATCCTTTAGGCTGTAGAATTAGAGGCTGACTTTTCTCTCTAGAAATCTTGTAGAATTGGTGCATTATTTATAGTGAGAAATTTCGAGATAATCATAGGAAAATATCCAATTCATTTGGTTTACTTGCATCATGGATTTGTCTCAAGGTTGTTTCAAGTCTGTTAAACAAGCATCATCTCGAAGTAATATTTACGTTGTTTTCTAGTCTAGGTTAGTGGAGTGTAGACCGTCTCCCTCTCCCGCGACTAAATTTTGGTCAAAAGTTACAAAATTCCATTTTATTTAATCAAAAGAGTTAGCATCAACGACCAAGATTTAGGTCACCTCTCGTAGGTTCAGTCAGAACTACGTGGTTTTGATTATAGTTTGTCGGACTGGATACGTAGGCCGCTCGACCCCCTATCGAATTCAAACCAAATTTTAGAATTAGGTTAAATGTTATTTTATCCATATTTACGGTTTATATGTTAAAGGCCAAAAATCATAATTAAAATATAAAAAGTAAAGACCGTAAGGGTATAACGGATGCCAAAAACCTTCCACTATATGACTTATTTTCTGAACCCATCATCTCTATTTTTGGTAGATTAGAAGCCTAGTTAGGCATTTTAGAGTCCTTCAGGATGTTTTTTCTTATTTTTCCTTTGCTTCTTTTTAACAATAAAATAAGGTGGCAACCGGGGTGAAACCTTCGCGGATCTATAATTTTTAAACCGGTTGCTACAAGTAGTAATTGCTTTAATAGTTGTTAGAACCAAGTTGGGCCAACCGGTTCAACCAATTAAACCATAAACCGGTCACTTGACCGGTTTAGTGCTTCATTCGGATCGAAGGTGCACGAAACCAAACTGTCTTTTAGTAGATTTTGCCTAGAATAGGATCAAACTACGAGTTGAACCGGTACAATCGAGACAAGTATCACTTGTTCAAAAACTTAATGCCATAATAATTATTAAGACTTGAGAGAAAACAAATACTTGTATTAAATAATTATTATTTAATGCAATAATTAAAATAATTATCATAAATGCTCTGCATTACATGCCGTGGTACGACACCTGATTGCGCCCGAGCACTGTCTCTACATCATGTGGTCCTCGGTGAGACACCCAACAACGCTCAAACACTGCCTCTTTTTATACGTGTCCCCGGCACTCTTTTCTTCGGTCATGCCCATGTGCTGTCATTTGCTCCCACATAACATTTAGTGTCTGTGTCCCTATGCCATCTTCGTTGAGCGTTCCCCCACACTGCACACATCCCGCAGGGCCCATGTGCCGCACCACCTATATGGTCGATGCCTTCGGCACTCTTTCCTTTCTCCGCACCCATGCACTGTCACCGTGTCGTGGAACATTCTTCGACCCACTCTCTGGAGCTTACAACATCCCTCTGCTAAGCAACTCCTCAAGGACACTATCTTAGGGGGCTCCAAGTGCTTCGGCATAAGACTCCCCTCCTACCAGGTAGGAGACTCCTTCAGGACATTATTTTTATAAGAGAGCTCCAAGTACTCCAGTACAAGGACTCCCTCCCGTCAGGTAGACGACTCCTTAAGGGTTCTATTTTGGGTCATCGAGTAAGCAACTTCTTCAGGATACTACCTCACAGTGTTGAGTAGGCGACTCCTTCGGGACAATATCTCAGCCCTTTGGGCAAATGACTTCTCCAGGACACTACCTTGGTGCACTCCGAGTGATCTTGCATAAGGACTCATGGCAAAAAATAGCCGATTCCCCTAACACTATCTCTGCCAGGGAGCTCAGAATGCTCCAGCATGAGTGCTCCCCTCTTGCCAGGTGGGTGACCCCCTGATACACTACCTTGGCGTGTATCGTATGCTACTTCTTTGGGACATTACCTTCGCCCGTCAGGTAGGCTACTCATCTAGGTCACTACCTTGGTGTGCTCTGAGTGCTTCGGCACAACGACTCACCTACGGGACAGGGGACACTTTCGGGACACTGTGTCCGCCAGTATTAGTTTACCTATTTCGACACTTGGGGATCGCAATCAGTACCCCCAGGGACTATGATCTCCGATTACTCTGAGATGGGAGTAAGTCTCTGAAAGGCATCACGTCTAGTCTGCCTGGCAGTAGGGCATCGCATCTTTGCCATCACTGTCAGGTTTTCTACGTCTCTCAATACAATCTGTGAGACTCATCAAGGGCTTTGGATTGGTGGCTAGATCAAAGGGTTCTCTAGCCACACCAGCACTATGAGCCAATCTTTTAATGGTGTCAAAAAAGCCCGGCTGGCTTGCCCTAAAATGGCCCGAGATGGCCCAGCCCTATAGAGGAACAGTATCGGCCCTACACCATAGGGCCACAAGATAGGCCCAATATTTTTGGCAAAAAATCTAGCCCGGCCTGGCCCTAAAAAGGCTCGGGTCAGGCCCTAAAAAATGGCTCGACCCAAATTCGGCCTATTTTTTAGGGCCTAGCCCGATTTTTTGGGTTGGTCAGAGTCTGGCACGGCCCTACAAACTTTTTGAATTTCAGATTCCCCCCATAACTGTTATATTCCTTTTTTTTTTGTAAAATTTCACTTTTACCCTCTCAACAACTATATAACGGCTAGTTTGGAGAGTATTTTCGTTCAACATGTTTCTAATAACTCTTTATGCTTTTTTACACTTTTACCATCCCTAAAAACTATAAACGACTAGTTTTCAGGGGCATTTTGATCTTTTTTGTAGACTTTTAAAAAATCTATAAATTCACCAATCTTCTCACTTTCTCTTATCTAAATTCTACAAGTTTTGCTACCATTGTTATTTGTTACTAAGTACTAACAGTCTCCAATTACAAGTATTATTTAATTATTTTCTACTCTTATTCCTTTGCATTTAATTACTCTTACTAGTTTTATTTTTTATTTTTGTTAAATAATTTTAGCGTCAAATATGTTTCGATTATTTAAATCACGTAGCAAACCTACAGTACCATCACAAGCACCGACCACCATAAGCATCACGACCACTACAACCATTTGAGTATAAATACCTAAGCCAATTGGGTTCAACTAAATATTTCAGATTTTGAATATACACCTTCACAAGATACCCCACATTATAGTCAAAGATGCAGCTCGGTTGACGAAACTGCTACCCGAGAAGAATTTTACGCCAATGAGCGGTCATCATGGTGAAGGACCGAGCAATCCTGCCGGTAGTCTGCTAGAAGTCCAAAAGGGAAAGAAAAAAATACAAGAAAAGAAAGCCTCATATTGGAATCATCTTAAGGATATTATGGTTGATGTCATTCGAAGAGCTCAATGTAAGTATTGTGGTAAATTATTTTTGTGTGGTAGTGGTAATCGACATCTTAATAGGCATTACCCTCTGTGTGCGTCTAAACAAGGTCATGTCAAACCTAGCCAAACGCATTTATCTTTTGACAATAAGTTATTTGTTTATAATCAGCGAGACCAAAGAGACGGTCTTGCCTGCTAAATTTATTATTCACGATGAATAAGCTTTTAGCTTTGCCGATAATGTTAAGCACTCTAAATATATGAACATTTACGTGCAACCTTTGTACAAAAAGGTTCATAGAAACACAACTAGATCCGATGCACTTAGACTGGATAATACTGTTAAAGCAAGCTTGATTAATTATTTTGATAATTTTGATGGTAGAATGATTCTTACTTCTGATGTTTGGCAATATCCTTTTATTTTTATTAGTTATGTTTGTGTGACAGCCCATTAAATTGATTCTAATTGGACCATGAACAAGAGAATCATTGTTTTTGAACTCTTTCCTTATTTGTATGATGCAGCTAAAGTTTGTACTATTATAATCAATGCATGCACCACGTTTAAAATAAAGGAAAAGATTATAAGTATTAGTTTTGATAATACTTCTAACAATAAAGCCCATTTTTCAGCCTTAAAGGATAGTCTTCAACCTATACTTGATGATGAATTTCATGTTTCATGTGATTGTCATATAACTAATTTAATTGTTTAAGATAGTTTAGCTGATGAAGGAGATATTCTTCTCAAAATGAGGGGTATGACAGCGTATATTAATAGTTCGGGTCCGAGAACACTACAATTTAAAGCTTTGTGTGTTCAATATAATTTGCCTCATAGGAGACCACTTACAGATGTCGTTCATAGGTGGAACTTCACATATCATATGCTTTTACATATTTTGGTATACAAATAAGTGTATATGCATTCTTACTAACCACCTTACTACAAGGCTTGCTAACTCAGGCGGAATAGCAGATGATTGCATAGCTATCCAAATTTTTGGAGGTATTTTACTCGTTTACCAATTTATTATTTAGTATGTACTATCCTACCTTCCCTATCGCTATAGTAGAAATTCCCAAAATGACTACAATGTTAACAAAATGAAAATATGTAGGACTATTTCAGGAAATAGTAAAACAGATGGACATTAAGTTTAATAAATATTGGACGGAATTGCCTACTATTTTTGTTGCGGCCACTTGTTTGGATCCTAGGTTAAAGTCGCATGGTGCGAAAGTCTCGATACTAGAGATATCAAGACTAATGTGCTACACGGATGAGTAGGGGTGAGCATGGTTTGGTTTGGTTCGGTTTGGGGGTCAAACCGCAAACCAAACTGTTACCCCTCAGTTTAAAAAATTATGAACCGAACCAAACACCATAAGTTTGGACGGTTCCGTTTGGTCGATTGAAACGGTTCTGTTTGGTCGGTTTAAACAGTTTGCGCTTACTTCAAAACATTGTTCCTTTGCACACTACTATTGGATCTAACAATAATTAAAAATTAAATTTATATTTTTTTCTAAATTGCATATAATCTTGTTACAATTGATATATAAGTGGTCATTGTATGAGAAAGAATGAGTAAATATATGATAGATATTGATCACGAAATTTTTGTGTTATAAGTGTTCCCATTATTTTCTTATCTTTTAACTTTCAAGATTTGTTTATTTGGATTTTCTTCGTACTATATATGTGAACTTATCAATGAATGTTTCTAAAAATAGATTAACATATCATAGGTCAGTTTGGTTCGGTTCAGTTTGGAATCGATTTAATAAATGTGAACAGTAAACCGAACCGAACCAAGGTCGGTTTGAAAAATGTGAAATCAAACCGTTAAGATCTTTGGATGGTTCGGATTGGATTTGTTCGGTTTGATCGGTTTGAGCTGTTCGGATTGGTTTAAAATGATTTGGTGCTCACCCCTATGGATGAGGACACAACCGACCTTACAACGAAAATGAGGGCAAGATTTGAGGATCTGTGTAACCTATATCAAAATTTCATTGATGTGCGCGGGCGAGCTACATCGTCGAGCAATGAAATATATTATGGATCATATATTTAAGGGCCTTGAACATCTAGTGGCAAGACAACTACCAGTGGAAGGTACTTCTAGTTCTGTAAGTTCGTCTACTTTTTTCTCTTTTAATGAGATTGGTTTAAATGTAAATATTAATCGTTATTCTGCTTTATCGATGGAAGAGCAGATTAATTTTAATTTGTTAACATTTTGGAAACAAAATGAAAAAAATTATAAAACTTTATCCCAAATTGTCCAAGATGTACTACTGGTGTAAGTCTTCACGGTTGTTTCAGATCGACATTTTCAGTCAGCGGGAGGGTATTGAATGACGGGAGGAGTCATCTTAACCCCGAGTCACTCGAGTTATGTGTACATTAGAAGGATTATCTTGATGCAAAATACCGCGAGCAATATAAGCCAATTGATGATAGGAAGCGCAGTGATCCGGACATCGAAATACTTCGTAATGATTAGGTAATTTCCTTTTCTTTTCCTTTTCTTAAATTTTTAGAATAAATTATTTTCAAACAAATTAAGTGTGTCTAAAGTAAACAATGTACTTGAGAAGATTAGATATTTTTCCTCACTTTTTCTGAAAAATGAATCTCTATCTCTCTTTCTCTCTCTCTCTCACACACACACACACACACATATATATATATATATATATGTATATACATATAATAGGTAACTTTGCCTGCTTCTTACAAGTAGCTGGTCCAAGCCTGGATAAAAGGAGGAGGCCTATGAAAAAATTTATTTCGTATGTTAATATTTTTGCAACATAAAAGATGAATGAAAGGAATTAGAAAAATATTTTTATATTCAAGCCCGGGTCCGCCCCGACCCTAAAGTGAGGGCTGAGGGCTTGGACAGGGCCTGAATATCCCACATTTGGGTTCGGCCCATTGACACCTCTATAATCTTTCAAGACAGATAGAGTGAAGCTATGCAGGACGAGCTAGGTAAATATGCGATCCGACAATCCGTGGACCACAAAAATCTATCGCCCCTAGAGTGAGATGTCACTCTCAGGGAATGCCACGCGTCGCTTGATGACATCACCTTCTCAACCCTTATAAATAAATAGGTCACTTGAGAATTCATTTTCAGAAGAAGAACATGATTCATTTCAAATTTCACTCTCACTTTAGAACTTTAGGGGTTGAGAATTCTAGAAAGGAAAACATTGTGGGCCTCGACTTTAGACTCTAGCCTTCAACCTTGACACTGGACGTAAGCATTGGACTACTGACTGTCATCGTGTATTCATCCCATGCCTTTGCCCTCGCAGCAGTGTCACTCTCCAGGCTCTGTCTCGCTCTTGTTTTGTCCTTACTCTGTCCCACATTAGTACACTTGACTTCTAACTCAGATTGCATTATTTATGGCAACTCTATGTATGTTAGACTCAATTCCTAGGCATCATAATGCAATCTTTTCTATCTGCATCAATCACTTGGATTATGTGGCATCCCTATAATATTTTGTGGAGAAGGTTCATTGCTTTTTGATAAGTTTGAATGAGTTTTTTCTATGGGTGTGCTAGTGGATACTAGGTACCATAAATGACGTGGTTTGTTGTGCATGCCTCTGTCCATTGTGCATACACAATGGACAGACTCAAGGAAGAAAAAGTATAAAGAGAACGAAATGAAAGACGTAATAGCACTCTGGTATATACAATGGGGGTTAAGTAGAACAATCCTTCTTATAATATTTGGAGTCAATAAATTAAAAGTTGCATGGGGGTTTTTGTAAAAATAAAATAAAAATTCAAGAGAATAAGAATGTGAGTTATGTTAAATTTCAAACTTTATGAAGAGAATTTGATAATATAACAATAACTGAGAACAAAGATGTTACAGATTTCTTTTCAGGGTTGTTGATATTGGTAATCAAATAAAAACCTGTGGAGATGAATGAAACCCATGAAAAGAAAGTAGCTAAAAAAATTCTAAGGAGCTTGCTTAAAAATTTTAACACATTGCTACTTCAATTGAAAAATCAAAAGGCGTGTCAACCTTGACTGTATGAACTAATGGATTCCTTTCAAGCACATGAAAAAAGAATGAGCACGTTCTTGGACTAACCACTGTACCAAGCATTCCAGTCAAAGCTGAATATTGAGAAGAAAGAAAGGAAGAAACAACGGAAAGCTAAGGGCCATCACCATATCGCCCAGACATATAAAGGGAAATCACATTTTCCACAATGGTCATGGAGAAGAAAAGGCGGCAATGAAAAAACAAAGGTAACCTTGTTACTAATTTTAGATGTCAGGTTCACAAGAAGCATAATACGACCCAAAAGATTGCTGGTTTAGAAAGTGCTCAATATGCACAAATCCAAATCATTTTTAAAAGGATTTTTGGTGTAGACAAAGGGAAGAAGCTAATATTTCTGAAAAGAATGAAACCTCAGACCAGCTATTTTCCTCTTATTTGAATGCTCAAAATGGAACTCAGGATATATGGTATTTGGACAGTGGTTCTAACAATCATATGACAGGAGAAAAGAAGGATCTTTCAAGCTTGGATGAAGCTGTCAAAACAAAGGTGAACCTTAACAATGACAAATACATCGATATGGAAGGAAAATGCATCATTAACGTGGAGACAAAAGGAAGTAACTCCAAGCTCATTCATGATGTTTTTTGTGCTCCTGATTTATCTCAAAAGGCTTAATTGCACCTCGAACCCTAGGCTTGCCAAGAACTACAACTAAAACCCGAGGTTTATAAGTAGGCTACAAAAACCCTAAGGTTTACCATGTGTTGCAATCAAAGGGGTTTTACTAAACAATGCAAAGAAATATATTAGTCATATTAAAGGACACCTGTGTCTTTTTAACCCCCGTTGACCTTACCCATCCTTTTCCACCTCCACCACTCTTTCCCACCTCTATTTTCAGCTTCTTCCACCACCTCTACCACCATTTTTAACTTCCTCCATGTTCCCCACACACACACCATTCCGTCACCCACAACCCTCCCCCCTTAACCATCATGAACTTCTACAAGCCGCCACCGCCATCCTCTACACATCAACGTACTACCACCCCTCATCCACCTTCTCCCATTACCCACCATCAACTTCCACTAGTCGTCACCACCACTAACCTCTACACACAAACCCACCAAACATAAAACCACCAAGATCCTCACAACACAAACCCACCCCTTCCAGGCGCTCCCCCCATTACCCACCACCAACCTCCACACACAAGTCCACCACCATCCTTAACACACAAACCCACCTCCCTCTGACCTTCACTTTCCCCCGTTACACATCACCAACCTCCAGACACAAACCCATTACACAAAATCCCACCACTATCCTTAACACACAAAACACCCTCTCCCTCTCCCTCCCTTGCTACCTAGCCACCACCACCACCACCACCAAACCACCACATGCACATAAACACATAAAGGCATTACTTACTGCCATGCATCACACGCGCACGCGCGTGCATGCGCACACACGTACACACGTGCGCATGCATCACAGACCCTTATGCTATCTCTCTCTCTCTCACACACACACATAGACACAGATAGACACCCGAAGCAACTATGGAATCTGGGTTTCTTTGTTGGGGTGTGGCGGTAGGTGAAGGTGGAGGAAAGGTGAGCAGTGAGAGGGAAGAGGCAAGCAGTAACGAAGAAGGACGAGAAAAATAGGGACAAAAGAAGGCGAGCAACGGTGACGAAAAGCAGCAGTCGAGGGTCAGCAGCAGGGGCACCTATTAGGGAAGGAAAAGAAAGAAAAAAAAAGGAAAAGAAGAGATGAAAAAACAAAGACACGTGGTTCAATCTCATCTGTTAAAATTGATTGTTGAAACATTTAAGTCGAAAGCTAAAAAGACAGAAACACCCCTATCTACTAATAGGAGTACGGACTCCCTTTAGTAAAATCCTTCAATTGCAACACATGACAAACCTCAGAGTTTTTGCTGATAATTTATAAACCTTGGGGTTTTGGCTACAGTTTTTGACGAATCTTGGGGTTTGAGGTGCAATTAAGCCTATCACAAAATTTGTTGAATGTAGGCTAGTCGATGGAAAAAGGTTATAAGCTAAACTTTGATGAAGATGAATGCTCAATAAATGATAAAGGGAAGGATCAAGTAATTTTAATGTAAGAAAAGCTCCAAATAATGTTTATCTTTTCCATTAATGAAGCTTGTCATTGAGAAGATGTAATTGTAGGACATTGCTTTTGGGGTGTTGTCTCCAATGGTTATGCAAATGTTGAATAACATAAAGCTTGTCAGTGAAAAGAGACATTAAAATGGGAAGAGAGGGTGGAATAGAATTACAAAATTCTTTTGCTAAAATCTTATGACAATAATTCTGATTGTTGCGCTATTCAAATTAATTCCTATATATCTCATATCAAATCTCACGTCCATATTCTACAGGTTATCAACTTCCATCAAACTTTAGAAGCAAATGGTACACGCTTCTAGTGTTACACTATTCGTCATGTTCATGATTGACATTGCTAACCCCCAGTGTGTCCTTTACAGTGGAGACTATGCGCAAAGAAGACCGATATCTCTATGCTGTTGAGCTCTCATAATTCTCCCTTGGCATTTTTATTACAGAGTCAACTTATGGTGTTAACTCCATCAACCAATGCAAACTCTGAGAAAATCATTTCACAGATGTCATTCACTCCACCACTTCTTAAGGTGGTCGTGTCCTGATCCTATGGAACTCTCCTCATCCTTGATGAGTATTGGTCAAACCACCTAAAGTTCCATAAACCCATCGATAGTAAAAACGAGGCCGAGTAGCCTTCAGAGTGGGATGTCTAGACAATTATTTGATAAATGGTGCTCTTACAAGCACAATGCTTGTGTTAGACTTGGGTATGTCGTGGTAGGCACATTGGCAAAATTTATCATCATTAAACTGAAGGACGTTATCCTCATGAATGGGCTCACTGCTCCTCTCAATATGCAGGCCCATTACGTATCGTTCTCAGCTCATGCAGGTAATTCTCATACAACTACTTACCTGGAAAAGCTTATTTTTGCTAACATAGTTCTTGTTCATGGAGAGCTAATCCCGATAAGGCTAATGAGATTGGAAGGCTGAAATAAAAGCTCATCTACAGGTTTGTTGCCTCTAACACCAATGTCAATTCATCTAAGAACTCTTGCATAATTGATGCAAATGGGCTTTTTTATGTGTTACAATGGATGATACAAGTAAAGCATCTTACATTGATATATAGTGGGGGATGAATTCTTTAAACTCACTTTATAAATACATAGATATTTTTAGGAATGGCAATGGGGCGGGTCGGATGCGAATCTTATGAAATCTGTACTCACCTCGGTAGTCCTTGCACATCGCCCCGCCCAGCCCCGGTTTGGCGGTCTTTTAAAAAATCTGAACCCGCCCCAACCTTTATTGAGAAATAGTTACAGTGCAATCTACAAAAATGTATTACGAAAAAGAAAATTAATGTCCAAAATCACTAAAATAGTTACTAAAATTACTGCAATTATTGTCCATATTTTACTTGCATAAAAATACTAAAATCACTGATAATACTGAAATTAGTATCACTACTGTTCAGGTTTCACTTACAATTTACTGAAATTATTGGATATATAACAAAGGTTTGCTTTCTGCAACACAGGAAGCACAGAGTTATTACAACATAGGAAATGAGCATAAAAGCTCCCAAATCTTCTACCCTCTGATATCAACAATAGGCCTCGAGAAGAAGTCCAGTTCATTCTCCGTAATGGCAACACATCATGTGAAAGAGCAAAAATCTCATTGAATCAGATTTGGTCTCAAGATCATTGACATATAACACAAAGACGAACATAAATTAAAAGATAGAACAAATCAAACCTTCAAGCGGGCAGTAATTTTGTCCTTATAGCGGCGCCCAGAATTAGCTGCAGATGCAGATGCGTATGAGGCTGGCTAGCTCTCCAAAGCTGGCACGAACAAGTAGCTTCAGATCTCGGAGATGTTCTCAGATGTTCTTAGAGTGGGGGTTGCACGATATGAAATGCAAAACTACTAACCTTCAGAAAGTCGCATCCATAGATCGCGCGGTGTTTGGTGGATGGTAAGGTGGTGGTTGTCCGCTGGGGAATGACAGTGAGGGGGAGAGAAGGGTTGTTCAGCGCCGCAACAGAGAGAGAAGGGTTGTTCAGAGCCACTGCAGAGAGAGTAAAGTGTGTTAGGTTTTCTTTTTGGCTACTTATATAGCCGAGATGGATGGCTGTGATTGCTCATTATTTTAGGGTTAGAATAAGATTAAAATGGGGCGGATATCGGGGCGGAATAAACTAAATACTAAACCAAACCCGTATCCACTGCGGTCTTAAAAATTAAATACCATACCCGTCCCATAACCCGCTCACTTCCCTCTTTGTCTGTCTATCTATCTGTCTCTCTCGCTCGCTCGCTAGCACTCGCTTTCACCCACCGGGCAACCCTAGTTATATCCATCTCTCTCTCCCTCTCTCAAACTCGCTTTTTTTTATCTCTCGCTCTCACCCACTGTAGTCAGATCCACCGACGACCGCACTACTCGACATCAACTTGACGATGCCCAATCATCCCTTTCACGCTCCTTCAGAGATTCGTCGGCCATAGCTCTACCGCAGCTCCGCTACTGTCTTCCGTGGGAAGCCTCGACCTTCAACTTTGTTAATAGTTTGATTTCTTAGTCGATCTGATTATGAAATCAATCAGATCTAGTTCTAATATCTTTGTTAATTTTTAATGAATTATTGTACTAGTCATCAATCCGATCTACTTGTATTATTTATGTTAATTTCTGTATGAATTTTTGTACTTTGGACTTGGGATTAATTTTAGTTGATTTTTTGGGGAATTTTAAGATAGATGTGCTGAATGTGTTAGATTTTAAGATGATTTTCGTAGATCTAAGAATTGAGATGATTACATATAGCCAACAACATCGTTTAATTATAGTAACAAAAATGGAACGAGTCATTCAGAAATTAAACTAGAAAGTGATAATTGTAGTAATAAAAAGAAGGGGAAAAATAGTCCAAGAAAAATACCCCGTGAATATATGTTAATAAAAGAATTTAAAAGTCGTTTACCCGCGGGTAATATCCGACCCTCATAGTAGGGTACGAGCATTGAAAAAGACTATCCGAAAAAACTAGGTAAAAATTATCCGACCTAATTTTACCCAAACCTAGCCGGTTATTACCCATACCCGACGGCGGGTACACCCGTTTGCCAAGTCTAGATACACGTAAAGCATCTTACATGTATAGATCACGATCCTCCACTGTACAGCAGAGGTGTTGTACCAAACAAATTTCACTAAATATTTTTTAGCGACAAAAAATTGTCATTATAAATTTTAGTAATAGCGACAAAATACTTTCAGTGACAATCTTTTGTCGTTAAATGTTGTTCAGAACATCTCATTTATACAGCAGAGAATCCTAATCATATATATATATATATATATATATATATATATATATATATATATATATATATATATATATATATATATATGGGAGCTGATCCGTTGAGAGCGCTAGCAAAATAGGAGATTTGCAAGTGCGATCTGGCCGTCCATCGCGAAGGGATGGACGGCTCACAACTTCTTTTTAGAAGCTGTCAGTCGTTCGTGATATTATGTCACAGACGGAATTTTTTACCAGATTGCCCCTCCCAACTCATCCGCTACACAGTGTGGCGGACAACTTTTTGACTGTCAAAAAGTTTGTCAAAAAGTTGTCCGCTACACTGTGTGACAGACTACTTTTTTCCTGACACGACTGACACACGGCGCTTAATTTTGGTACATTTATTTCTGCACATGTCAGAGTTGTCCCCAATACTGTCCGCCATACAGTATCACGGATCATATTCTCAGCTTTCTTAGCATTTTTATCTCCTTCAGATTCACTTGCTTCCATTTTCAGTTCCCTTCAAGTTTCGAGTAACACTTGCTTCAAGCTTCTCTCAAGTAACGTAAGTTTGTGATTGGTGAACACTTGATAAGGTATAATTTTTTGGATGAATATATAATTTTCTTTGGGATTTATCACTATATTCATCAAAGGAGTTTTAATTTGTGATGTTCAAGAAATTAATTTGTTAACTTCAAACAAATTTATTATAGTTAAATTCTAATTTGTTTTGGCCATTCGTTAACTTCAAAAAATTTATTATAGTTAAAATAGGATATTTGGAGATTATGTTTATTGTGTTTTGGCATGATGAATTTGTCTATTTGTCTTAGTAATTTTAATTTGATACGTTCAATAAATTAATAATTGTTAAATTGGATACACTTTTGAGATTATGTTTGGTATATTTATCATCCTAAATTAGTCTATTCATGAAGGTTGTTCAAGAAACGCCATTTGATAGTTAAGTGTAATATATTTTTACATAGGTCTTGTTTCACAATGTCTGATTTCGTGGCGAGCTCCAACACCCCCGTAGATGCTAGTGATCTGTATCTAGGACGAACATTTCAAACACTGGAAGAAGCCAAAGAATATTTTTGAGCGTATTCATTGAGGGTTGGTTTTGGCATTAGAATAAAGACTACAAGAACAAGCAACATAACAAAAAAAATATGCTCTCGCTTATACGAGTGTCATAGGGGCAGAAACCCACTGCAAAATGAGACACGTATAGGCAATGATGACAGTGATGACGAAATAGGATATTCGCGTAGAAGACGAGACTGCTTTGCGAGCACGAATTGCCAGGTCAAGATGTTCGTAAGCTATAAATCCAAACAAGATCATTGGCTTATTATTTCTGGAACTGGCACACAATCACCCGTTAGTAACCCCTTCTAAGGTGAGTCAGATGCATCAACACAAGAAGATGGGTAAGGTCGCAAGGAGCCTGATTCACACAATGAGCAATGCGAGGATAGGACCTACCGACATTATTAATGTTCTTGCTGAACAGGCTGGGGTAATTCAAAATTTAAATTTAACACGACAGACGTTCGTAACGCGGTCCGAACCCAAAGACGAGCCGCGTATGACCTCAATGATGCTCAATCCACAATGAGCCTATTGAAACGGATGCAGATGGAGGACCCGTAGTTTACCTTCGATTATAAACTTGATGACGAGCATCGAGTTAGCACAATTTTTTGGGTCGACGGTCGTTCGAGGCTAGCTTATAAGCATTTTGGGGATGTCGTGACTTTCGACACCACATACCGTACCAACAAGTACTCGATGCCGTTCGCTCCTTTCACGGGCGTCAATCATCATTATCACTCCATCCTGTTCGGGTTAGCCTTGTTAAGGGACGAGAGCGAGGGTTCTTTTGTATGGTTGTTTAGGACGTGGCTGGAAGCAATGAACTTCAAAGCACTCAAAGTTATCATCACCGATCAAGATTTGGCAATGAAGAAGGCTATTGCTACCTTCTTCCTAGACACTCGACACAACTTGTGCACTTGGCACATAAGCAACAAATACCCTGAACGTCTGCATCACGTGTACGCAAAGTATCCAGACTTTAAACAGGATTTTGACAAGTGCGTTAATAAGTCGTTAACGATTGAGGAATTTGAGGAGAGGTGGGAAAAGCTTGTTCGGGATTACTCATTGCAAGACAACGAGTGGCTCCAGCACTTGTACGAGCTCAAAGAGCAATGGATTGGCGTTTACACGAGGAGGTATTTTTCTGCGGGCATGAAAACGACGGGCAGGAGTGAATCTATGAATGCCACGTTCGATAGTTATGTGGGTACAACTACCAATTTGAAGAGTTTCGTCGCATCCGCACAAAAAGCGGTTGCCTCGTTATTCGTGAAAGAAAGGGCTGCAGACTTTGCAACACGTACAAACAAAGGAGAAGGTTGCTCGAGACCCCGCTGGAGCTGAACGGTGCCAAAGTCTATACGAAGGAGATCTTCATGCTATACCAAGTAGAGCTGCGAAAATCGGGACGATACAGTATAAACAAGGTGGCAGAAATGTCTACGCGTGAGTACAAGGTTTATTCGCTCGTGAATGACCTCGTCCCTGAGAAGCTGCGCAGAATGTATACGGTGAGCCATGACACATTGACGGATTCGGTGACATGTGTTTGCAAGAAGTTTGAGTTCCATGGCATCCTGTGTAGACACATTCTGCGGTTTTTCACCCAGAAGAATATCAGGACAATCCCCGATAAATACGTCCTGCCACGGTGGACGAAAGGTGCAAACAGGTTGCACGGTACCATTGCCTTTCCGGAGCACCCGTATACTGACTTTGAAGAATCAGAGACGTTGCGGTATAATCATCTGGTGACAATGTTCACCCGTTTGTCCGTAAAGGGTGCTGCTACAATGGCCGGATATAAACATCTCCTCGAGGTCAGCAAGAGCCCATCGTCGACCAGTTGGAAGTAGCTTCAGTCAGCAATGCGGTTGACACTGAGCCTACAACGGGATCAGAAGATGACGAGCCGGGGGAGGAAGACGACAATGATATCCGGCCTTTGGATCCAATTATATCGCAAACGAAAGGCCGCAAGAGATCTACGCGGATGAAGAGCTCTATTGAACAAGCAACTCAACCTAAAAAGCTGAGAAGGTGTGCATTGTGCAACAAAATGACCAACCATGACAAGCAGAACCATTACAAGGCACTGGGGATAAGTCCAGGGGGTTTGCAAGACGAGGAAGAAGATGACGCCGAAGATGAGGAAGAGGAAGTTGCAGTGGACTTTTAGTCTAATGAATTTTTCTTGAAATAATCTTTCATAAGCCAGCAAGTCAGTTTGACTTTTGTAATAATTTGTAATTTTTTTTCTAATAATCTTTTGAGAGCTTACAATGTTTTTTCTAATAATCCTTTGAGAGCCCTCAAATCTGTCCGCTACATTATCTAGTGGACAGCGCAGTAGACTAATAAAGTCCTATGACCGTTCGCTACACTGTGTAGGGGAAGGCGCAACAGATTCCCCAAATGTTAGAATTTTTTTCGTTCTCAATGTTATAATTTTTTTTGTTTTCTACACCTCTGCTACATTGTGTGGCGGACGACGTAGCAGTAACACTAAACTTCAACACTTAGAATTTTTTTTATTTTCTACACGTCCGCTATATTGTGTAGCGGACGATGCAGCAGAAATAATTTTTAGGACTTACCCACATTTTGTTTCCCACCATTCAATCGTTCCCAATGTTGGAATTTTTTTTTCTACACGTCCGCTACACTGTGTGGCAGACGATGCAGCAGTAACACTAAACTCCAACACTTATACATTTTTTTTGTTTTCTACACGTCCGCTACACTATGTAGCGGACAGTGCAACAGAAACAATTTTTAGGACTTACCCCCATTTTGTTTCCTACCATTCAATCATTCTCAATGTTGGAATTTTTTTTCTACACGTCCTCTACACTGTGTGGCGGACAACGCAGCAGTAACACTAAACTCCAACACTTAGAAAATTTTCAATTTTCTACATGTCCGCTACACTGTGCAGTGGACGACGCATCAGTAACACTAAACTCCAACACTTAGACATTTTTTTTCTACACATCCGCTACACTGTGTAGCGGACGGCACAGCAATAACACTAAACTCCAACACAGAGAAAATTTTTGTTTTCTACACGTCCGCTACATTGTGTAGCAGACGGTGCAGCAAAAACAATTTTCAGGACTTACCCCCATTTTGTTTCCCACCATTAAACCGTTCTCATTGTTAGAATTTTTTTTCTACACGTCCGCCACACTGTGTGGCGGATGATGCAGCTGTAACACTAAACTTCAACACTTAGATATTTTTTTGTTTTCTACATGTCAGCTACACTATGTAGCAGACGACGCAGCAGTAACACTAAACTCACACACGTCCGCTACACTATGTAGCGGACGGTGCAGTAGAAACAATTTTTAGGACTTACCCCCATTTTGTTTCCCACCATTCAATCATTCTCAATGAGAGCAAAAAATCCACACAAACAATGCTATCTCAAATGTCAACTGATTTGAACACAAATCAGTCAAATCAATCATCTTCAACATAAATCAACTGATCTCAACACAAATCAAATCAAATCAAATCAATGACAACTTTCATAAAAATAATCAAGATTTATTAAAAAAAACTTATTTGAATGTTACAATGTCAACTGTGGTCCTCATCTTCAGCCGAATTCTCGTCCTTAGACTGATTTTCAATAACCGCTCTAGGCCGATCTTCCATTATTTGCCAAGCTATCCTATATCTAAAGCCTTCTACGCATTCTTCACTCCAAACGGTTGCCTTGAGGCTCTCAGACCGACAAATGTAATCCATGTACATGTAGACGAAGACACCGCATTCCGAAGTATTATGTTGCTTGGGCCTCCTCTTCTTCAATTGAAATTGGAGCTTTGGCCGCGCCGGTAGTCTTACATCCCTGATAGAGTAGACTATGGCACAAAATATATTCTGCGAGAAATAGAAAACGACGTAAGACACGAGTTAACAATTATAGTTGGCAAGTTACAATAAGCATTAAACAACAATCGTAAGATTACCATAGCATCCAACTGGGCTTTGTACATCTGTAACACATGCATCTTGATGGTATCATCGTGGAGACTGTCGATGACTGATACGATTTTATTTGTTGGTTCATAGCAAACCATGTACCAGTGGCTTTCCCCTAAAAATGGGATTAGAAACACGTCGGCAACCCTTGCGCTCACTGGACTATCCCTAGTAAGATATGCTCGTAGGTTAGCGGACGGTCTCCACTCACTCAACTTTTTCTTCCCCCTTAGCTCGACCCACTCATGCCATTCAGATACTGGAAGGCTATGAAAAAAAGTATCCACCAAAAAAACGTGTGGATACTCGTTCAGCCGCTTCTGACCCATTTGCTTCAGAATCTCCACGTAGGTCGAGATGACACTGTTGTCTAACCAATCCCTCGGAGCCAGCGAGGCCATTTCTCCCCATGAGCAACAGTAATCCATGCTATTCGGGGTGCTCCACACTATACAACACTTTGTCTCGGGGGGCCCCGCTAAAATAACGAGCTCAAATTTCTTCACGTTTATGTGGCTTTAGGGGCTTCAATGGATGCCCTTTGCGATATTGCCCTTGGGGGTCGACCGGGGGATATTGCCCTCCTTCGGAGGGGTTAACCGGGGGATATTGCCCTCCGTCGGGGGTCGACTGGGGGATATTGCCCTCCAGGAGTGCAAGATGGTCCGCCCACGGGACAATGGGCAGTGTCTCGGATAGACTGATGTTTCTAAAATCCCAGTCCTGCGTGACTTGACTCTGAGACAGGGGTAGGGATTTTGAGTCCAGAAGCAAAGAGAATGAGGGCTCGCTGTACTCTTTCCATGGCACTTGAGCCTGTCCTATGGTCCTTGGCTGTCCCCAATCACCACCCATTCCTGATACTGAGGGACCACTGTATCCCTGGCTCACCCCTAAAGTCTGTCTCAAGGGATCACCGTATCCCTCGCTCACATAAGGGGGTTGCCACCCCGAATAACCCATTCCCGAGCTGACCCCCGATGGTTGTCCTGATGCTTGGCACAAAAAATTCCCATAGCCAAACACCAACGCATTAGCCTGTTGGTGAAGCTCCTTGACTATTGCATCCACCAGATCCTTCTGCTCACTCAACTTCTGGAAAAAGGCGCGCGAGACATTAACCTACATCCAAAGAGATAATAAATAAGTAACTTCAAACACACACTTAAAATCATAAAATTCAATTAAAAGCACTTGTTGTGCAACTTATCGGATCGTATGCCATACGCTCATCGATCTAACCCCTAGAATGGTACTTCTCCCCGCGTTTAAACCTTACTCGGGCAACTATCCTCTGGGTGATGCGGTAGTACCACTCATTGTATTGGTCGGTGCTGATCATGGGGTCAGGCTCCGACACAATGGCTGCCAATGTGTCCTGCTAAGAACTCCAAATCTCTCGCGGACAATTCGTGAGCATTTGCCTTGCCAAACCATCCGACACCCGGTGGGTTCCTGTTAACCCTCATAACTAGGGCATTCGCTGGCAACCTCTACAGGCAATCAAAATGGCACATTGCTCTGTCTGGGAGCTGCCACTCTGCGACCTCGAAGTGGATCAGGAATGTGCATTGCAACCCAGAGAGCGTGAAGACGAACAACTCTCCCACCGTCGCGCCAGACGTCTATACGGTGCTCAACGCATTTGGCCCGGAGATAGCGAGTTGAAATCCCCTCGATAGTAGGTAATGTTATGATGGGAATCGTCTCTCCTCAGGTAGTGGCTCTCTTTCCAACTGTACTCCCAAGTACACAACCGAGATCACGCATAATCGGTTCCATCCCTACGCTTGGGTGCCGGGAGCAAAGTGTTCATAAGACCAGACCTGAAGACAAAGACAAATTATATTATCGCAACGTCAAAATTTATTGTCAACCGACTAATAAAAAAGTTATTGATAACGTAATCAAGATTTATAAAATATATCTGCAACAACGAGAGACATGCACATATAGCCTTGGAGTCGGGCCTCGTTGCCTTGTACAATGCTCGGTACAGGTACGCAAGAGTTGTTGCACCCCAAGCATAATTCCCAACCTCCAACAGGCTACCCAACAACGGTAAATATTTGACACTGACCGTATTCTTCGACGTTGTTGGGAATAGAATTGGCCCCATCACCCACAAGAGGAAAGCTTATGTGTACAGCATAAGCATCTGATACGCATAATTATCCGGCAGAACCTTGTAGGTATCTAGCAACCACTTCAACTTGATACCACCAGTGCTAAATTGATCCTGGGGTATCGAAGTAAAGAGGTCCCTAGCGGTTCTCTTATTCGTTGCTTTCTACGGAAGAACTATTACCGGCCACCCCGTCACCGGTAACCCTAAGATGAACCCTACATCTTCTAGGATAATTGTAATCTCTCCGAACGTATTCATTTCACTTCTCCACCTTTCAACAAGGGCTCCTATTAAGTGTCAGTCAAGGAGTTGAAAGATCTGCCCATTCGTGAAAATCCCGAACCCAATTCCATGTAATAATGTTTTCCAGTATTTGTTCAATTTTCACAATTTGAAATTATCGGATACCTCTACTGTGTTGAGAAGTGCTATTTTCTACGAATAAATAAATACAATTTAAGTAAAGCTAACAGTGTACAATGTTTCGTTAGAATAAAAGAATTGATAAAATAAGTATCTTACTTTACCATCCCTTCGTATAGTACGAAGGGATCTTCTAGTCCAGAGTTAAAATCCATTTTTTGTAGCTGAAATTATGAAAAAATGAAAGATTTTATCAAACGCTCGTACAATGCCAGATATATATATATATATATATATATATATATATATATATATATATATATATATATAATATAATATCAGATGCTATGTTTCAATATATATATATATATATATATATATATATATATATATATATATATATATATAGGGAGCCGATCCCTATCGACCGGTGGAGAAATAAAATTTCTCCACCAAACCGCTACAAAGAGTAGCGGTTGCCATTATTACTCGCAAATACACAACTGCAACACTTTGTTGCGGTTGCGCCCCCCATGGCCCCCATCCCCCTTCCCCCCGTCTCCCCCCAGCCCCCCCTGCCCAACCGCAACTCTTTGTTGCGGTTGGCCCTCTTTCCCCCACGTGGTGTCCCCCTTCCCCGCCACGTGGCCTTCCCCCATGGCCCCCCTTCCCCCATCCTCCCCTCGCCCGCCACGTGGCCTCCCCTTCTCCCCATGGCCCCCCTTCCCCCGTCCTCCCCTCCCCCCATGGCCCCCCATGCCCCCAACCGCAACACTTTGTTGTGGTTGGCCCCTTCCCCCGGTCCCCCTTCCCAATTCCCCGCCACGTGGCCCCGTCCCCCCACCATGCCCAACCGCAACACTTTGTTGCGGTTGGCATGCCAACAACAACAAAGTGTTGCGGTCCCCCCCACCCCTCCACGTGGTGTCCTCCCCTCCGTGATGCCCCCCATGGCCCCCCTTCCCCCCGTGATGCCCCTTCCCCCTCTCGTGATACCATGTGGTGTCCTTCCCCCTCACTCACGGATTTTTTTTCTGTCTTCTTTCTTCTCTTTCCTTCGCTTTTTTCTCTTTATAATCCCTCCTCCCCGAACCCTTTCTTCCACTCTCCATCATCTTTACCAACTATCTTCATACTCCATATCTCACCTACAACAATACAACCAAAAAAATTTTACGCTAGAAGCTCGGTGGATAACCGCTAGAAGATCGGTGAATTTTTCTTTAAATATATCAAGTCAAAACAAGTAAGTATTATTTGGATTTTCTTATAATTCAATGTTAATTTCAAAGTTCAAAAATAGTCATTGTAGACTCAAATCGAAGATAACGAAAATACAAATTGAAGGAAACAAAAATCAGATCAATCGGAGATCGGATGAGCGGTATTACATTTATAGATTCCAAAATAGCGATTTTTTAGGGCGTCTAAATTAGGATTTTTCACGAATTTATAAAAATAGATAGATCTAGATTTAGCCAAAGTACGAAAAAGAGACCCTAGTTATTTTTAAAAGATCTATATCAGGGAAAAATTTTAGAGTTTTTCAAAAACTGGAAAGGGGTTAACTGATACGGGGAACCTTGAAACTTTGCACTATAATTTAAAATATCAAGCCAGCGTGATTTTGCACGAAACTTTTATGAGAACCCTAGGATATTGGGAAGTTCCATCCCCCAGGAATTTGGGTCATTCCGAAGTCGTTAGCTATTTTTTTGGCCGAACGGGCTTTTAAGCGCTCGATCCGGACACCGGTTCGGAATTTTTGGGCGAAAAGTCTGTAGAATACTTTTTAGATCAAGAATGAATTCGGGAAGCTTAAAATAGCATTTCAATGTACTTTTGAGATTGTTCTGATGCCATGGGTATTTTGGTAATTTGCCACCCCGAGAGGGGTATTTTGGTAATTTTACGGTGTTAAGTTTTTCAAAGGACTTCTAGTCCAGAAATGTAAGTAAAACACCTAAAATGTTGTTTTGAAGCTGGTTTGGGGCATTAGGGTGATAATGAACCCCCGGGGGCATTTCCGTAATTTGCCGCTCATCGGGGGTATTTTGGTAATTGAACATTATAACACAACTGGAGGAAATAATTTTGGTTTAAGACACTGTGTATGTTCCTGTGTTTAATGTGAATACGAAACGTAATTGTCGCTAAAGGTGAAAACTTAATTAGACAGTTTTTTACAAATTTATAAAAAATAGCTAGAGCTAGATTGTGCCAAAGTGCAAAAAAGAGACCCTAGTTATTTTTAAAAGATCTATATCAGGGAAAAATTTTAGATTTTTTCAAAGACTGGAAAGGGGTTAACTAATTGAGGGGAACCTTGTAACTTTGTAGTGTAATTTAAAATATCAAGCCAGCGCGATTTCGCGCGAAACTTTTATGAGAACCCTAGGATGTTGGGAAGTTCCATCCCCCAAGATTTTGGGCCATTCCGAAGTCGTTAGCTATTTTTTGGCCGAATTGGCTTTTAAGCGCTCGATCCGGACACCGGTTCGGGATTTTTGGGCGAAAAGTCCGTAGAATACTTTTTAGATCAAGAATGAATTCGGGAAGCTTAAAATAGCATTTCAAAGCACTTTTGAGCTTGTTCTGATGCCAGGGGCATTTTGATAATTTGCCACCCCGAGAGGGGTATTTTGGTAATTTTACGGTGTTAAGTTTTTCAAAGGACTTTCTAGTCCAGAAATGTAAGTAAAACACCTTAAAGGTTGTTTTGAAGCTGGTTTTGGGCGTTAGGGTGATAATGAACCCCGGGGGCATTTCCGTAATTTGCCACTCATCGGGGGTATTTTGGTAATGGAACATTGTAAAATTTTCCGCAACTGGAGGAAAGAGTAGGAGTGTAAGACACCCAAAAAGTTATTTTAAAGTTGTTCTGAGATGTTTGTTGGGTCGATAGCTGCCAGGGGGTATTTTGCTTAAGTTGGGGGTGTTTTGGTAACTCATCCCCTTTAAAATTTGATAAAGGAAATATTTGATATATAATTGATGTAATACATTTAAAAAGTAGTTTTAAAGCGGTTTTGAGGTGTTGGGGCTATAGCGGCCATCAGGGGGTATATTGCTAAATAACCACGTTGGCGCTAAATTTTAGGGAACAAGCGTAATTAAGCGTTCGGAGTTGTGAGAAGTGAGGAATTGTTTTAATACATTGAAATAATAAGATAATTACTATTGCTAATGCGTTGGTAAGCTAGGTTAAAGATCCATTTATAGTTTTGGAATGTAAATATTATGGATACTAAGTTGGTTTACGATTATATTTTGTTCTTAGATATATGGATTTCAACGTCGGACCTCATGATACATCAATCCTATACGATGACGATGACCACGTCGCGAGGCACGTATTTGACGGTGTCGATAGGGGTGTTTTGGAAACAATTCAAAGCACAAGTCACCACGATGAGTGGGTACTAAACGAGGAACAAATACAACTATTACACCGTCAAAATTTATCTATGTTCACCGATCCCGGGATTTGGTCTCGACACGACGATTGCCTTATATCCGCTCTAGTTGAACGATGGAGGAGCGAGACGAACTCATTTCACTTCCGGTTTGGTGAAATGACTATTACATTAGAGGACGTCGGATTTATACTTGGAATCCCATGTCACGGCAAACCCATTACTTCGAGCAAAACGTCTGCATCCATAGCGAAGATGGCTAGGCAGTATTTCCCGGGAATTCCGAGGGAAGCTCTTACAATGAACGGCATCAAACTTAAATGGCTGAGAGAGCAGTATGGCGTGCTACCGGATGAATACACTCCTCACGATTTCGTGACGTATACGAAAGCATTCCTTCTGTATATTATTGGAGCCATATTACTTCCGACGCATTCGAAAAACACGGTGCATCCGAAGTATATGGTGTTCTTGGAGGATCTTGAGGAGGTATACTCGTATTCGTGGGGTTCAGCTGTCCTTGCGCACCTATATCGAGCACTGCACAAAGCTACGAGAAAGAGTGCCAAGTCCATTGCCGCCTGCCTCACTCTATTACAGGTTTGAGCATTTATTTTCTTGGTTAACGTGTCAATATATTCATGCATCAATGTGCTAATTCCAGATAATGTTTGCATTCACAGGTTTGGTCTTACGAGAGGCTACCCACGGGTCGTCCACAACCGCGGGAATATTCCGATGAGACGTGGCCTAGGGTGTGGGCCTGGGGGCCTACGACCAACCGGAGGAGACGGGTAGACCCGCACCACCATCTAAAGTTCTATCGGGGGAACTAGAGATACTCAATGCATCCCAGGTGACGTGGCAGCCATATAGCAAGGTGATGCATCAGTTGGATGAGTGGTGTTGGCAACTTCCGGTGTCGTACGTGCTGGCAGGTTTGGTTCGGGTGCCGCTTATTCACTTCGAAGTATGTGAGTTTCAGATGCCCGATCGAGCTATGAGGCAAGCTGGCTGTCTACAAGGGATACCAAAACCCGCTGTAGACATGCGGCCATACAGGAGTGGTCGAGGGCCGAACTTCGAGGTGCCTGATGCCTTGAATTTGTTGAGCGACGAGGTGCAACAGTGGAATACCTGGCAAGAAACATATGATAGCCTTGTATTGCTAAAGGCCGACAGCATTAGCATTGAGGAGTACCTACAATGGTGTGGGAGTCGTCTACTCGCTTGCCTCCTAACGCGTACGACTCTCAGTCCCAGAGTCAGGTCTGGGAGCCGTCTACTCGCTTCCCTCCTGACACGTACGACTATCAGCCCCAAAGTCAGGTGTGGGAGCCGTCTACTCGCTTGCCTCCTGACGCGTACGACTCTCAGCCCCAGATTCAGGTGACCCAAGTAGGAATCCAAGCATCGCGCCCAAGCATCCGGTCGGATAAAGGACAACCGACGAAGCCATTGAGTCTGGCCAAAAAGGATTGGATCGACCGGCACTACTTTGGGCATGAGCCAATCGCTACAGCAGACTTTCCTGTTGCTTCATTCCTAGCTCACTTTGATCTAAGACTGTTGGCGCCGAACACAGATATTTTGAATTTTGTCATTGACGCTTATATAGATCTGCTGCGTGTTAGAGAGCTAAATTATAACCCCTGCCAAACTTTGAAGCTCAACATGTATGCCTCTTTTGTTATCCCCTTCATGGTGAATAGCATGAAGGAGTTCACAGAATGGAGGAGGAAGCGAGGGACAAGCAAGGGTGAATGGCGACCATCTGCAAACGTGCTTTCCTACTTGAACGCGGACTATCAATGTCACGCAGCTGAGGCGAACCTAATCATGCTACCTGCTTTTCATGCAAGCCACTTCTTCCTATTAGTTTTCTTTCCAGAGAATAAAGTAGTCCACATATATGATAGCCTAAGGTAAGACGGACCTAGTCGGCAGCTGGCGCAGATGTACTCCACGTACATCAATGCTGTGGTTAGTTTATATCTTGACCTTCACTCATAGTCTATTCTTCTTGTTACATAGGCTTGATAACCTTTTTTATTGTTGGATGCAGACTACTATCATTCCACTAGCGTGTCGACATTTTAAGGGGGAAGCCATCACGAGCAAAACAATGATAGATCCTTGGACGGTCGTGACGATAGAAAACCGACCAAAGCAATATAACAGTCATGATTGCGGGATTTACGTCCTCAAGTACATGGACTATATAGCTCGCTCAAATGTGCTCGAATATGATACGTGGTCTCGAAACGATGCCTTGACATTTAGCTATAGGATAGCCTGGGAGCTGAAAAAGGGTGTAGGTAGACGCATTCCTTACCATTATCCTGAGATGTAGTAGACGTTCGTATGTTTTATTATTACTATTGTTGGATTTTGATATTAAGGTTTGAAATTGAATTAAGGTGTCTCGTTTTTTTTTCCAAAATTGATACAAATGGGCTAACTAGCGTGCCTAGGGTTCAATGAGCAAAAAAAATGTGACAAAAAAAATTACGTAATTTTTCGGAAGTTATGAATTGGATCCTAAAGTGTGCCCGAACAGGCCCTTCGTAGGATAACCCAAAAAATAATGTGTCTCGTTTTTTTCTAAAATTGATACAAATGGGCTAACTAGCGTGCCTAGGGTTCAATGAGAAAAATAAATGTGACAAAAAAATTACGTAATTTTTCGGAAGCTATGAATTGGACCCTAAAGTGTGGCCGAACAGGCCCTTCGTAGGATAACCCAAAAAATAATGTGTCTCGTTTTTTTCCGAAATCGATACAAATGGGCTAACTAGCGTGCCTAGGGTTCAATGAGCAAAAAAAATGTGACAAAAAAAATTACGTAATTTTTTGGAAGCTATGAATTGAACCCTAAAGTGTACCCGAACAGGCCCTTCGTAGGATAACCCAAAAAATAATGTGTCTCATTTTTTTCCAAAATTGATACAAATGGGCTAACTAGCGTGCCTAGGGTTCAATGAGCAAAAAAATTACGTAATTTTTCGGAAGTTATGAATTGGACCCTAAAGTGTGCCCGAACAGACACTTCGTAGGATAACCCAAAAAATAATGTGTCTCGTTTTTTTTCCGAAATTAATACAAATGGGCTAACTAGCATGCCTAAGGTTCAATGAGCAAAAAAAATGTGACAAAAAAAATTACGTAATTTTTCGGAAGTTATGAATTTGACCCTAAAGTGTGCCCGAACAGGCCCTTCGTAGGATAACCCAAAAAATAATGTGTCTCGTTTTTTTTTTCCTGAAATTGATACAAATGGGCTAACTAGCGTGCCTAAGGTTCAATGAGCAAAATAAATGTGACAAAAAAAATTACGTAATTTTTCGGAAGTTATGAATTGGACCCTAAAGTGTGCCCGAACAGGCCCTTCGTAGGATAACCCAAAAAATAATGTGTCTCGTTTTTTTTTGAAATTGATATAAATGGGCTAACTAGCGTGCCTAAGGTTCAATGAGCAAAATAAATGTAACGAAAAAAATTAATTAATTTTTCGGAAGCTATGATTCCACAAACCAAATCACAAATTTAAACATTATAAAAGTTCAATTTATACAACTGAAACATTAACCCTAACACTGATCATCATCATCGTCCTCCTCGACCATACTGCCAGGTTCGATACCTAACACTTTATAATGGTTTCTCTTGTCATGATCAGTCATCTTATTACACAACGCACACTTTCGCAATTTTTTTTGACCCGTTGCTTCTTCAATCGGATTCTTCATGCGTATTGCTCGTTTTCGCCCTTTTGTTTGAGAAATAATCGGATCAAAAATGTCGTCCTCCTCACCTTGCAGGCTAGTGCCGTCAATGACTGGCTGTGAAGCTCGATTGAATCTACCGGCTGGAGTCGTCCGACTAGTCGGAGTGTCCCGTCTTTCTGGTAATGCCATCCTAAACTGTGCAAGGTTAGCCTTATCCCGTGCGGCTGCTTCAACTTGATACCTGTACCCATCAAATGTTGACGCTGCATCCAATGATAAACCGTGCATGATGTTACAAAGGTGATTATATCGCAGCGTCTCAGATTGCTCGAAATCAACTGAAACATTGGGCACGTAAGGAATGTGACCGTGGACTCTATTGGCTTCCTTCGTCCACCGTTCCAAGATATACTGTGGAGGGATTTCACGAGCATTCTTGGCGCTAAAAACCCTCAACGCGTGTCGACAAAGTATACCTTTATGCTCAAACAGTTGACAGTTGCAATTAACCAACCCGGTGTCCATACAAACTGCTACGGTAAAATGTCTTCTGCTCCTCGGAGCCGACGAAGAGCACGGATTGGCGAAATTCGTCACATTTGTCAAAGCATAAACCTTGATCACTCTGGTGGAATACTCGTGCAACTTTGTCATGCTATATTGATTCGACTTTAGTAGTTCCTCTTGAAACTGTCTAAACATTTCCTTGGTATAGACTTGAGCCGCATGAGCCTCCAAAGGTGAAAAAACTACTATGGCTCTTTCTCTGTAAACTGTAGCCGCGTCGGCTTCTCTCTCAAGGAAAAATTGCTTGTCAAGGGCTTTCTGCATCTCTAGTACGAACTCTGTTATACTTGAAGAATGGCCTACGTACCCATCAAAGAATGCATTCATACCTTCGCTTCTCGAGGTCGTAGTCATTCCGGCTGCAAAAAACTTCTTGGTGTAGGCACCGACCCACTGTGTCTTGATCTCATACAACGATTGTAACCATTCATGATTGTGCAAATGGTAGTCATCCATTAACTTGGCCCACCTCTCCTCGAACACGTCTACCGTCAACGATTTCTTCACACATGTATTAAAGTCAGTCTTGAATGTCGGATGGTTTGCATATACATTGTGAAGCCGTTCGGGATATTTGTTGCTTATGTGCCATGTGCACAGGCCATGGTGAGTATCTGGAAGGACCTTAGCGATTGCATTTTTCATTGCCAGATCTTGGTCGGTGATGATGGTCTTTGGAGGAATATGATACATTGCTTTAAGCCACGTTTCAAATAACCACGTAAATGACTCCTCCGTCTCATCCCTAAGCAGGGCAAAGCCAAACAAGATTGACTGATAGTGGTGGTTCACCCCGGTGAACGGAGCAAAAGGCATAGAGTACTTATTTGTGCGGTATGTGGTGTCAAACGTCACAACATCCCCAAAATTTTGGTAAGCAGCTCTAGAACGGGCATCCGCCCAAAATATAGTACTAATGCGGTTCTCATCATCCAGTTGGAGACTATAGAAAAAGCCAGAATTCTCACTCTGAAGGTGCCTGAAGATATCAAGTGTAGCTTGAGAATCACTCTTACCGAAAGACTCTCTCCTCTGAGCACGAAGTTCATTTCGAAGGTCTACTTCGTTGAAACTCAACTTGTCAATCCCCCCAGACTGGCTTGAGAAAACCCCCATCATTCTAGAAGGTGGAATTTTAGCCTCGGCCATTGTAAATATCAGTTGTCTGTGTGCCGCGCTTATTTCTCGGTGTTGATGAATTTGACCAATCTTACTAGGGGTCATCAACTGATGATTATGGCTCAACTCCACTCCCGTCACAACCCAATGGTTTTCATTTTTTCGGTGTACTGCATACACATGGGCCTTGCAGCCAGTACCCGGAAATGTGTCGCGTTTTCTTTGTCTTGATGGCCCTTCGTCACTGATCCGAACAACCGGGGTACATACGGTGCTCCTCTATGACACTCAAATAGTCTTCCACAAATTTGATCTGTATTCGCCCGTTTTCTAGTAGTCTTAGTTCTAATACCGAAACCTATCGTTTTCGAATATGCTCTATAGTATGCTTCAACTTCGTCCAGTGTTTGAAAAACTTGACCCAAGTAAGGTGGATCAGAATCTTCACAAAAAGTATTTCCTCCAGTTGCATCCATATTTATACTGAAATCTAAAAAATAAAAATTATATCATTCTCAACAAGTCATAGAATTAAATAAAATAAAAATAAAGACTCTTTCCTCCAGTTGCGGAAAATTTTACAATGTTCAATTACCAAAATACCCCCGATGAGCGGCAAATTACCGAAATGCCCCCGGGGGTTCATTATCACCCTAACGCCCCAAACCAGCTTCAAAACAACTTTTCAGGTGTTTTACTTACATTTCTGGACTAGAAAGTCCTTTGAAAAACTTAACGCCGTAAAATTACCAAAATACCCCTCTCGGGTGGCAAATTACCAAAATGCCCCTGGCATCAGAACAAGCTTAAAAGTGCTTTGAAATTCTATTTTAAGCTTCCCGAATTCATTCTTGATCTAAAAAGTATTCTACGGACTTTTCGCCCAAAAATCCCGAACCGGTGTCCTGATCGAGCGCTTAAAAGCCCGTTTGGCCAAAAAATAGCTAACGACTTCAGAATGGCCCGAAATCCTGGGGGATGGAACTTCCCAACATCCTAGGGTTCTCATAAAAGTTTCGCGCGAAATTGCGCTGGCTTGATATTTTAAATTACACTACAAAGTTACAAGGTTCCCCTCAATCAGTTAACCCCTTTCCAGTCTTTGAAAGAATCTGAAATTTTTCCCTGATATAGATCTTTTAAAAATAACTAGGGTCTCTTTTTTGCACTTTGGCACAATCTAGCTCTAGCTATTTTTTATAAATTTGTGAAAAACTGTCTAATTAAGTTTTCACCTTTAGCGACAATTACGTTTCGTATTCACATTAAACACACATAGTGTTACACCCTAGGAACACACACAATGTCTTAAACCAAAATTATTTCCACCAGTTGTGTTACAATGTTCAATTACCAAAATACCCCCGATGAGCGGCAAATTACGGAAATACCCTCGGGGGTTCATTATCACCCTAACACCCCAAACCAGCTTCAAAACAACCTTTCAGGTGTTTTACTTACATTTCTGGACTAGAAAGTCCTTTGAAAAATTTAACACCGTAAAATTACCAAAATACCCCTCTCAGGGTGGCAAATTACCAAAATGCCCCTGGCATCAGAACAATCTCAAAAGTGCATTGAAATGCTATTTTAAGCTTCCCGAATTCATTCTTGATCTAAAAAGTATTCTACGGACTTTTCGCCCAAAAATTCCGAACCGGTGTCCGGATCGAGCGCTTAAAAGCCCGTTCGGCCAAAAAAATAGCTAACGACTTCGGAATGGCCCGAATTCCTGGGGGATGGAACTTCCCAACATCCTAGGGTTCTCATAAAAGTTTCGCACGAAATCGCGCTGGCTTGATATTTTAAATTACAGTGCAAAGTTACAAGGTTCCCCGTATCAGTTAACCCCTTTCCAGTTTTTGAAAAAATCTGAAATTTTTCTCTGATATAGATTTTTAAAAATAACTAGGGTCTCTTTTTTGTACTTTGGCAAAATCTAGCTCTAGCTATTTTTTATAAATTCGTGAAAAATCCTAATTTAAACGCCCTAAAAAATCGCTATTTGGAATCTATAAATGTAATACCGCTCATCCAATCTCCGATTGATCTGATTTTTGTTTTTTTCAATTTTTATTTTCGTTATCTTCGATTTGAGTCTACAATGACTATTTTTGAACTTTGAAATTAACATTGAATTATAAGAAAACCCAAAAAATACTTACTTGTTTTGACTTGATATATTTAAAGAAAAATCCACCGATCTTCTAGCGATTATCCACCGAGCTTCTAGCGTAAAAAAATTTTGTTTGTATTGTTGTAGGTGAGATATGGAGTATGAAGATAGTTGGAAAGATGATGGAGAGTGGAAGAAAGGGTTCGGGGATGAGGGATTATAAAGAGAAAAAAGTGAAGGAAAGAGAAGAAAGAAGACAGAAAAAAATCTGTGAGTGAGGGGGAAGGACACCACGTGGCATCACGGGAGGGGGAAGGGGGGGCCATAGGGAAGGGGGCATCACTGGGGGAAGGGGGGCATCACGGGGGGGACACCACGTGGGGGGTGGGGGGGACCGTAACACTTTGTTGCGGTTGGCGGGGGGGACACCACGTGGGGTGGGGGGTGGGGGGACAGCAACACTTTGTTACGGTTGGGCATGGTGGGGGGGACGGGGCCACGTGGCAGGGGAAGGGGATGCCATGTGGCGGGGAATTGGGAAGGGGGACCGGGGGAAGGGGGTCAACCGCAACAAAGTGTTGCGGTTGGGGGCATGGGGGGAGGGGAGGACGGGGGGAAGGGGGGCCATGGGGGGAAGCAGGAGGCCACGTGGCCGGCGAGGTGAGGACGGGGGAAGGGGGACACCACGTGGGGGAGGGGGGCCAACCGCAACAAAGAGTTGCGGTTGGGCAGGGGGGCTGGGGGGGGAGACGGGGGGAAGGGGGAAGGGGGGGCCATGGGGGGCGCAACAGCAACAAAGTGTTGCGGTTGTGTATTTGCAAGTAATAATGGCAACCGCTACTCTTTGTAGCGGTTTTGTGGAGAAATTTTATTTCTCCACCGGTCGATAGGGATCGACTCCATATATATATATATATATATATATATATATGAGGGGAGGAATTCTCTAAACTCACTTTATAGATAAATAGACATTTTCCTACAACAATCTAACACTCTGTTCGATAAACTTTTTTTTTTTTTGGTTTTTAGTTTCCAAAAAAAATAAAAAATAAAGAGCAATTTAATTTTTTTTTTTACAAAAACAAGCGGGTGTTTGATAACCAAATTTTTATTTTGATTTTTTTTGGGTGTTTGATAATCCAATTTTTATTTTGAGTTTTTTTGTGGTGGTTTGAGGTGGTGGTGGTGGTGGTCGGCGGTGGTCGCTAGAGGTGGCCACCTGCAGACGGCGGTCGTGGCCAATGGTGGCCGCCGGCAGTTGCCCGCGGTTGTCGCCAGAGGTGGCTGCCAGTGGTGGGACGGTGGTAGTGGTGGTGGTCTAAAAAAAAAATCAAAACTTTTTCTTCTTCAGTTTAAAAACTAGTTTTTTAAACTGAAGAAGAAAACAAAATGGTTACCAAACGCGTTTATTTTTTTCAATTTTCAAAACTGAAAAAAAAAAGTGTCAAACAGGACCTAAACTTTTGATTTTTAGAATTTTGTACATATCATTCTGATAGATATTTGAAAGAAATTTTATTTTAGATTTTTTTTAATTAATTTTTTAACAAGAATTGTCGGGCCAGTGAAAAGTAATTATTTCAAATCTGACAAATGATTGCAAAGCTGGCATAGAGGACACCTGAAGTTACTGAAACTGTCAGAATTTTCTGGTAAAGAGCTTCTCTTATCATGGCACCGGATAATCTTCTTCATATATTTATGCAGCCTTCCACCTTAAACATGGCACAAACGACGATCCCCTAATCGGGTGCAATTGATGTGACTAAGCGCAGGCTCGAGCAATTATACGAGTGTGTCGAGTCTTTGATGGATGAGGAGACTGGTGTTCCAGCCTTGCAAGTGCATGATGGGGCGACCGTGAAGGTATATTTCTCCGCATTGGAAAGCAGATCCCATCAGTTATATGGTCCCAGACTCGACAGTGGCTGTGATTCCAAATTCCAGCAGGGAGATGCGGAAAGTGGTGCTCGAATCAGAGCCTGTAATAGATGAAATTTGAGAAGAGAATAGAAAAAATGATCCATGCTCTCTCTCTTTGGACATGTTAACTCCGGAGAGAATGGGAAGCTGGTGATAAGCGTTGATTGTAGCACATCAAGCTAGACAGAGTGGAGAACTTGAAAGTGTGAACGAAGGCCTTAAAGGGCGACCGTAGCAAAAAAAATCTTTAATGTAACGGTCAATGACGGAGCCAGATTTTTTTTTTTTTAAGTGAGTATCAAAATCTCAATCTAAAATTAACAATTCAACTAGCAGTAATTGTCAAATTTTAATTGCATATTGTAAGTTTCAAAATCCAATTGTCACATTCTAGATTGAAACAAAAAAGGAAAGGGTTCTTAGAAGTAAAAAATTTAAGAATCAATTGTAAGAATCAATCACTGCATTCTTTCCTCACTTTTATGGTCGTGACAATTAGTGTCATCATGACAATTAGTGTCATCATTAAGAAATTGACCTACGGACTGCAGTCCGGGAGCGCTGTCGACCTTGAGCCTGTGAATCGCCCCTGCGGCTATGCCTAAGCACGTGAAGCCGTGACCTTTGGGCTTAGGGTGTCGTGACTCGCGAGCCCATGACCTGTCGGATGTGGACCGCCCAGTGGAGGCAGTGGCGTTGGTCGTTGAGGGTGTGCCAGCAGGAGGTAAATTAAGGTGGTGGGCACTGAGGGAACTGAGGAGGAGACGGTGCTCTCTTGTCCGCATATGTGCCTTTAAGGGTTTGAAAATATTGAGTCTTTGGAAACCATAACAATGAGAGAAAAATCATATTTTTGTCGACTTTATGCATAGATTAAGTTTTTATTTCTATTTTTTGGTTTATTTGTATACATTTAAAATTTTAAATGACTGAAAGGATTTTTTTTAATCATCTTTGAAACTTTTAAGTATATTAATATGACCACAAATATATCTCTTTTAAGCATTTCTTTAAATTTTTAGGTGGGTACTTTTATCATTAGGAATAAAATATACCATTTAAAGAGGAAAAATTCTAGACAACCAGGTGGGTACCAGCCCTTCGCCACTGGTAACGGTGATAACGATAACGTGGTGTAACTGGCAGATGAGACTGAGAAAATAATAGGACCTTGAACCCCTTTTGTCTGGGAGTCAATCCATCGCGTTACATCTTCATGTTCGTTACACAACGTCATATTTGTCGTTGTAACATCAAAAAATTTCTCGATTATTGCAGGGAATTCAGCGGGCTATAAAAGTCGATTCGTCATGGTATAAGTTTCTTGTTGTTCGCATCCTCTGAATTGTACCTGACGTATAATGTCTGCTAATGCGTTCCTGATGTACATTGGAACCTGATGCCAAGGAAAGTGTGTTCGCAGTCGACGTGGAGGTGCCACATGGAATGTAGTTCGAGTCAGATGCCAAGTATGTTGACGTGTTACACACTAAGGGTGAAATAAGGGCAGAGACCAAGGGCTTCCCAGAAAGAGCCTGAGTGTGGCAGTGCTGTGAGGGCGACGGCGCACGGTGAATATACGATGACAGTCACAGTCCGATGCTTCGGTCCAGCGTCAAGGGTCCGATATGAGAGGTCAACTATGTTTCTCCCTCTAGAATTCTAGAGAGAGAAAGAGAAAGAGAAAGTGAGAGAGAATTTTGAGAATCTAAAAATCTGAAGTCCTCCAAATGAATTCTCAAGACCCCTATTTATAGAGGTTGAGATGATGATGTCATCACGCGACACGTGGCTTTCCCCAGGAGTGACACATCACCGAGGGGTCCACAGTTGCCAGTGCTCCACGGACTGTAGAATAGCATATTCACCCTATCTGCCCCACACAGCATCGCTCTGTCTGTCCGAAAAGATTGGCTCCCATAATGTCGGTGTGGCCAGAGAACCCCCTTCATCCAAGCCCTTGTAGAGTCCCACAGGCCTGGCAGTGGTAGGGAAAACCTGACGCCCAACTGCTAGGCGAACTAGGCGCGATGCCCTTCGAAGACCTGCTCCCGTCTCAAAGTGACCTAGGGGTCATAGTCCCTAAGGGTGCCGACGCGAGCCCCTAGTGCCGGAGCACGTAGGCCAGTAACGCCGACACCCTAGCGGAGATAGTGTCCCGAAGGAGTCGCCTATTCCGCGGGTGAGTCCTTGTGCCAAAACACTCGGAGCACGTCAAGGTAGCATCTCGGAGGAGCCGTCTACCCGATGGGCCAGGTAGCATCCCGGAGGAGCCGTCTACTTGCCAGAAGGGGAGTTGAAAAGCTCCCTGGCGAAGATAGTATCTTAGAGAGCGAGCTTATCCCACAGGTGAGTCCTTGTGTCAGAGCACTCAGAGCGCATCAAGGTAGCATTCTGGAAGAGCCATCTACCTGGTGGAAGGGGAGTTAAAATGCTCCCTGGCGGAGATTGTGTCCCGGAGGAGTCGTCTATCCCCGCAGGTGAGTCCTTGTGTCAGAGCACTCAGAGCTCGTCAAGGTAGCATCCTGGAGGAGCCGTCTACCTAACGGACCGAGGTAGCATCCCGGAGGAGCTGTCTACCTGGCAGAAGGGGAGTTAAAAAGCTCCCTGGCTCCCTGGCAGAGACAGTGTCCTAGAGGAGCTTCCTTTTCCCGCGGGATGCTGCACACTCTGGAGAGTGGGTCGAAGCATGTTCCATGTCCATGGCGGGGGAGCTTGGTGTGGTGAATGAGAGTCGTGCCAGGGGGCATGTAACATGATTATGGCACACGAGCTCGGCGACGACCATCGTGGGACAATAGCTGGTGCCAGGACACATGTCATGGAGATGGCGCACAGGCGTGGTGAAGTGTGTATGGTGACCGGGGGCAGGGTAGTGTGACAGAGAGCCAGGGGGCGCAGCTATATTAGTGGCGCGGCGCATAGGCACGACAGAGTGTGTATGGTACCCGGGGACACGGTATTGTGACAGAGAGCCAGGGGGCGCAGCTGTATTAGTGGGGCAGCTCATAGGTGCAGCAGAGTGTGTATGGTGCATGGGGGCACAACATTGTGACAGAAAGCCTCGGGGCATGGCTATATCAACGGCGTAGCACATGGGCGCGGCAGAGATGTATGGCAACAGCGCGTTGCTAATGGGGTTGCGGCGACGGTGCGTGGCCGCAGGCGATGAGTGTCGCAAAGTCGGCACATGGGTGACAACAAACGTCGTACGACCACTGGTGACGGGCACCGTGAAGCTGACGCGCGGGCAACAGCGAGGGTTTCGTGGACGGTGCGCGGCTGCGAGCGACAGTAGTCTCGACTACGGCAGAGTGTGGCCACAAGCAACGGTCATCACGACTTTGGCACGTGACTATGAGCAACGGTCATTGCGGCGACGGAGCACGGAGAGAGCGATGGTCGTCGCGACTACGGCAGAGCGCGACCGCGAGCGACGGTAGTCGCTACTACAGTGCGACTGCGAGCGATGGTTGTCGATCGTCAAGGTAGGTGGCTGACCCCCTAGGGTGGCTGACCCCTTTAGGTGGCCAACCCCCCAAGGTGGCCAACCCTCCAAGGTGGCCGACCCCATTGAGGTGGAAGGCACGCCTTTATTTGTTCGTGAGTAATTCACTTGACTTGAGCATGGTTGCTTTGATCGGCTTGAGAGCGTTGAAAAATTGACCGTTGAACACGTGTCGTGTTGTGCAAAACGGGACCCCTGGTGGGCCCTTGGGTGCGACCAAAGTATGTTGGGAACATAAGCCCCCTATGTGTGGTATGCGCAGAGGGGCAACCCGAGCGGGCACCGTACGCATAAATTGTGGTTCATACTTAGAAGCATTTATGACGTTTGTTGGCTCGAGAGTCATTGATGTCGTCACTGCATGATGAGGGTGAAGAGTAGATGGCTTGAGCCACCCCGCGCACCACCTATTAAAACCTTAGAAAGTTAGGCGCCGGCGCGGGGGAGATGACGGGCGTCTACCTGGCGAAAGGGGAGTTGAAAAGCTTCCTGGCGGAGATAATGTCCCAGAGGAGTAGCCTATCCCCGCGGGCGAGTCCTTATGCCGGAGCACTCGGAGCGCGTAGGTAGCATCCAGGAGGAGCCGTCTACCTGACGGGCCGAGATAGCATCCCGAAGGAGCCGTCTACCTGGCGGAAGGGGAGTTAAAAGGCTCCCTGGCGGAGATAGTGTCCCAGAGGAGTCGCCTATCCCTGCGGGATGCTGCACGTTCCGGAGAATGGGTCGAAGCATGTTCCACGTCCATGGCGGGGGCGCATGGTATGGTGAATGAGAGTCGTGCCCAGGGGCATGTAACATGGTTGTGGCGCGGGACAATAGCTGGTGCCAAGGCACATGTCATGGAGATGGCGCACGGGCGCGGTGAAGTGTGTATGGTGCCCGGAGGCACAGTAGTGTGACAGAGAGCCAGGGGGCTCAGCTGTATCAGTGGCGCGGTGCATAGGCACGACGGAGTGTGTATGGTTCCCGGGGGCACGGTAGATTGACAGAGAGCCAGGGGCGCAGCTATATTAGTGGCGCGGGGGAGTGTGTATGGTGTTCGGGGGCACGACATTGTGACAGAGAGCCTCGGGGCAAGGCTGTATCAACGGCACAGCGCATGGGCGTGGCGGAGTATGCATGGAGACGGCGCACGGGCGACTGGGGTCGCGGCGACGAAGTGCGGCTGCAGGAGACGAGTGTCGCGAAGTTGGTGCACGGGCGACGGCTGACGTCGCACGACCACGGGTGATAGGCACAGCGAAGCTGACATGCGGGCGACGGCGAGCGGCCGCGAGCGACGGTCATCGCGGCGACGGAGCACAGCTGAGAACGATGGTCGTCACGACTACGGCGGAACGCGGCCACGAGCGACCGTCATAGCGACTACGGCAGGCGACTGCGAGCGATAGTCTTCGGTCGTCAAGGTAGGTGGCCGACCCCCTTTAGGTGGAAGGCACGGCTTTGTTGTTGCACGAATAATTCGCGTGACTTGAGCATGGTTGCTTTGACCTGCTTGAGAGCGCTAAAAAAATGACCGTTGAACACATACATGTTGCGCAAAATGGGACCCCTGTGGGCCCTTGTGTGTGACCAAAGTAGGTCGGGAACAGAACCCAACACCTACTTCACTGCATGGGTTGCTGATTTTACTTGTAATGTAAATCCAAACCCACGGCACAGATTTTGATGCACAGGCAAAATGCAACTCTGCTGCCTCCCATGTCTGTGCTACCTAGCCCTCTCATCTCAATTAGTAGCTTCCTTGCCTGTTTCTCAGATGATTTTACTGTCATGTTCCGTGTTTCCTCGCCTGTTTCTCAAATGCTTTTATTAAACTAGCTCTTTCTTCTACAAACTGCTTCAACATAGTTGCTTGTGATTCTTTTATTTATCTATTCATTTATTTTTGTTTATTCTCTCCAGTATAAAATTTAGTAAAAATTTGCTGGAGAGTAGCATGAAAGCTGCTTTATATTCATGCTTGGCGAGGATGATAGCCTCGGTGCTTTCTTGAATCACTTGGATGAAGCGTCAGAGTTGTCCTAACTTTCACACACCACTTGGGAGCTCTTCAGCATCAACAATACTTCTGGAGCAAAATTCCCATCTCTGCAGATACCGCTGCTTGTTATTTGCAATTTCAGAAAACTTTGGCGTTTCAAATGCTTTTTATCTTTTTCGTATCCTTTCTTAATTGAGCCACCTTCTTGTGTTCGGACAATAACTGGGGTAAAAACTGGGAGGATAGGTTCAGGCTGCAGCCATGAGACTTAATCCTCTGCCAACAATTATCCGTATAGCGACAACTAGTGAGTGATTCTCGAATAAACTTTTTACTGGTTATCACTTTCTGGTTGTTGTATGTTGGTAGCGGCGGGGCATGTGGGAAGGGGGGAGAAGGTGGTTATGCACTACCACGTTGTATAAATTAAGTTGCTCTGGGAAGGTTTAACTTTACATGGAAATAAACGTAAAGTTTCAAAGACTGTTGAGTTCCATCTCTTAGAACCTTCAGTAACGTCACTCGATCATTATTAAACTGACTGCAATCTTTTTCTGTCCGTGAGGATCCCACCAGAGCGCCCTCTACTTCTAATAGGCCATGAACCAGATCAGAATTATTCTCAACGAATCCATAAGAAGTGATCCCATTTTTTTCATCGGGTCCGGCTAGATACCAAAGATCATAAGCGACCAGTCCGGCAGAACAACTCAAAAGATATAGGAGTATCGTTAAGGAGCTTGGCCATGGCAACTTTGCTGATGGAATCATTTGACTGTTTTTGGCTCGTGATTGGTCCATAAATCTATACTACTTATAAAAGTGTGAATGAGTGTAAATCATTTTTTTGACAAGAATACCCTTCATATATTTTTGAATCACTCAATTACCATTTCATGTATAATTAACATGTCTAAAATCTAGATTCTTTTAACGAGTCAATCTTTTTCACTTTAATAAAAGTTACAATTAATAGATGGATGTCTCTTCCAGTTCTCATGATACTTTCATTTAATATCTGGATTTATTTTAATGTCATTTACAATTTGATGCTTGGTATAAAACAAGATGTGAAACACATGACCATAGCATCTTATATACTAATTTCAATAATTTCTTTTTTTAAATGACCATAAGTTGATAATGATTTTTGTTTATTATAGATGAATTCCACTCTCACTTTCTCTTAACAGATAATTGGTTGTCTTTCATGATGATAATGAAAATCTGGTAATACAATTCAGTGGGAAAGAAAAGGCAAAAAAGTAGACATGCTTAAACTTTTCTGCTCTCTTGCATTTTGATGTAAGATCTAATTTGAGAGTGTGCGCGTGTGAGAGTGTGCGCGTGTGTATAGTGGATATATGTAATTTATTTTTGGACACAAATGCCCTTATACGCTTTTACGTATTACATCAATAATTGTTGACTTATCTCAAATCGCTTTCACGTTCCCTTTTCATGTAATTTATTTTTAGATACAAACGTCTTTCAAATGTTATCACCTCGATAATTATTGACTTATCTCAAACTGCTTTCATGTTCTCTTTTCATGTAAACAACTCTACACCTTCATACATCTCCCGTAATTTAATTGTTGTAACTTTTCTGTCTCTACTATGTCAAGTGGCAAGATGATTAACCTTTGCGGTTGCTATCCAAAGTCTGTTTAGAGGTAACTTAATTCTATGTTCTTATGTGTAGTTGCTTAATATAACGAAGGCTAATATACTTTTTGAGTATATAAGTTCGAAAGTGTATTAATTCAAGAGTTTATCTAGCTTCTAAATCTATAAAGATAAACTCCCTAACCTCTTCTAATATTTACAAACTTTGACTTTTTAAAGACGAGGCATGATAATTATAAGATCTATTTTAGGTGTCAACTTTTATCATACATATCACATTGATGGTGCCGGAAATGGTTCGATGATACGTGGAGGTGCCACAAAGGATGCGGTCTGAGTTGGCTTCCAGGTAGGCAACGTGGGAGACAGCAAGGACGGCGCAAGGGCCGAGGACAAGGCTCCCCAGACAGGTCGTGAGGGGTGGCAGTGCTGCGCAGGCAAGGTGACGATGAACAGGACCGACAGTCTGCAGTCCGTAATGAGGGTATGGCGTCCAGGGTCCGTAGACGGGAGTTCAAGTATATTTCTCTCACTAGAATTCCAGAGAGAATGTTTCCTTTAGAGAGAGAAAGTGAAAAGTCCAAATGAGAATCAGATCCTTGAAAAAGCTCCAAAGTCCACTATTTATAGGCAAAAATGTGCATGTGTCATAAGTTGACATGTGTCGCCCCCTGGGAACGACACGTCACCAGGGGGCCAACGCACTGACCCTTCGTTGGACTGCCGGTTCCTAAGTTCGTGCTGCCCTGCCCTTGCAACATCTCTCTGCCTGTCTGAGGAGACTGATCATGCCGCGGTAGCATGGTCAGAGTAGCCCGTTGCCCCAGCCTCCAGTCCAAGCCCTTACTGAATCCCACAGGTCTGGCAGCGGCGGGGAAGACCCGACGCCCAGCTGCCAGGTGGACTAGGCAAGATGCCCTTCCGAAGACCTGCTCCCGTCTCCGAGTGACCCGGGGGTCATAGTCCTTAGGGGTGCCGACGCGAGCCCCCAGTGCCAGAGCACGTAGGCTAGTCACGCAGGCACCCTGGCGGAGATAGTGTCCTGGAGGAGTAGCCTATCCCGTAAGCATATAACATGATTGCAGCGCATGGGGCGCGGTTGAGTGCGGGCGACGAGGGTCGCAGAGTGATCTCCGAGCGACGAGGGTCGTTGCGTGGATGGCGCGCGACCGTGAGCGACGGTTGTCATGGCGACAGAGCGGCCACAAGTGACGGTCATCGAGACTACGGGCGACGGTCATCGCGACGAAGGGGCACGGCCGAGAGCGACGGTTGTCGCGACTATGGCGGAGTGCGGCCGCGAGCGACGGTCGTCGTGACAATGGGGTGGGGTCAAAGGTGACGGCGTCGGTGTTCAAGGCAGGTGGCCGACCCCCATGGGGTGGCCGACCCCCAAGGGAGGCCGACGCTTGGGGGAGGCCGACCCTAGAGGGAGGCCGACCCCTCGGGTGGCCGACCCCCCAGGGTGGCCGACCCCCTTGGGGGAGGCCGACCCTAGAGGGAGGCCGACCCCCAGAGGGTGGCCGACCCCCAGAGGGTGGCCGACCCCCTTGGGGTGGCCGACCCCCAAGGGAGGCCGACCCCTTGGGGTGGCCGACCCCTTGGGGTGGAAGGCACGCCGAAGTCGCTTCACGAATGGTTCACGTGACTTGAGCATGCGTTGCTTTGACCGGCCCTCGAGCGTTGAAAAGTTGACCGCTGACTGGGTGATGTGTCGTGCAAAGTGGGTCCCTTGGCGGGTCTTGGGGTGCGACCAGAATAGGGTATGAACATAAGCCCCCTGCGTGCGGCGGGCGCGGAGGGGCAACCCGAGCGGGCGTCGCATGCATAAACGATGTGGTTACAGCCCCTGTTGCTGCGGGGGCCAAGGTTCTTGGTAATGGAGCCGGCGATGACGCTAAGCCCGTGTAGCAGTTTGATTGAGCCGGCGATGGCTTCAAGGTTGTGAGCCCATCCCGTAGTTTGATTGTGCCGGCGATGGCTTCAAGGTTGTGAGCCCATCCCGTAGTTGATTGTGCCGGCGATGGCTTCAAGGTTGTGAGCCCATCCCGTAGTTTGATTGTGCCGGCGATGGCTTCAAGGTTGTGAGCCCATCCCGTAGTTTGATTGTGCCGGCGATGGCTTCAAGGTTGTGAGCCCATCCCGTAGTTGATTGTGCCGGTGATGGCACTAGCCCGTGCTGGTGCTCAGCCCATGCCGCAGGGAGGGGTCCTCGTGCAGGAGCACTACGAGCGGAGCCTCCAGAATGCCGCACACTCTAGAGAGTGGGTTGAAGGTCTTCCATGCCCATGGCGGGGGCGCATGGTGTGGTGAACGGGTGTTATGCCCGGAGGCTTGTAACATGGTCGTGGTGCATGGACATGGCGACGATTGTCGCGGGGACAATACATGGTGCCGGAGCACATGTCATGAAAGTGGTGGGGCGACGAACGTCGCGAAGCAATACTTTGTGCCGGGGCACATGTGATAAGAATGGCACATGGGTGCGGCGACGAACGTCGCGGAGCTATACTTGGTGCCGGGGGCACGTATGATGAGAATGGCGCACGGGCGCGGCGACGAACGTCGCGGAGCTACAGTTGGTGCCGAGGGCACGCATGATGAGAATGGCGCACGGGCGCGGCGACGAACGTCGCGGAGCTACACTTGGTGCCGAGGGCACGCATGATGAGAATGGCGCACGGGCGCAGCGACGAACGTCGCGGTAGTGCATCAAGTGACCATTGGCGTTGAGCGCGCGTTGTAAAGGGCGCGATGAGTTGGCACAAGCGACGCGGTTCAAGGAGATGGCACACGGGCGACGGGGCCTGTCGCGGAGCTGTCATGTGAATGCGTGCGACGAAGGTCGTGGAGGTGGCGCGCGGGCGCGCACTGCGGTCATAGCGGTGACGGCGCGTGGTCGACAAACTGTGGCGAGGCGCCGGCGGACGGGAGCGTAAAGTAAAGGAAAAAAGAAAGAAAAAGAAAAGACAGAAAGAAAGAATAGAAAAAGAAAGAAAGAAAGAGAAAAATAAAAAGAAAAAGAAAAGAAAATTGCCCACCCCTATATAAGGAGCGGAGGGGGGCAGGGCGGAGGCACCGCCATTTGTGCCTACGCAAGTCAGAGAGAGAGAGAGAGAGAGAGAAAGAAAGAGAGAAAAAGGGATGGTGAGAGAAGAGGTGGAATTGGGCGAGGGGTCGTCGGGGCCAGGGGGTCGGCCAGTTGGTGGCTCTGCGAGGGGAGGGGGGTCGGCCCAGCGAGGGGCGTCGGCCGCACAGGGTGGGTCGGCCCAGCGAGGGGGATCGGCCGGGCAAGGGGGGTCGGCCCAGCGAGAGGGGTCGGCCGCGCATGGGGGGTCGGCCAGCCACGGGGGGTCGGCCGCATGAGAGGGGTCGGCCGAGCGAGGGGGATCGGCCGGACGGGGTGGGTCGGCCCAGCGAGGGGGATCGGCCTGGCAAGGGGGGTCGGCCCAGCGAGAGGGGTCGGCCGCGCATGGGGTGTCGGCCAGCCACGGGGGGTCGGCCGCACGAGAGGGGTCGGCCGCACATGGGGGGTCGGCCAGTCACGGGGGGTCGGTCACGCAGGGTGTCCGACAGGCCCAAGTCCCATCCTCACAGCCCAGAGCGACGCCAGCAGCGAAAAAAGTTCGGCAGAAGATGTGGGCGAAGCCGCGAGGGGCCGCGACGGGTACATCGCGACCGCCGCGGGATATGATGACTGTACCTGTACCGGCGCCGCCAGTCGATGAGGCCACACCGTCAGTGGGTGTCGAGGCGGCAGTGCCATTGACCTTTGATGACGGCGGTAGGAGGTCCTACGATCCGGAGCCAGATAAAACAAACACATTGCTGGGGGTGAGGGGAGTAGTACCGTGTGTACCGGACCGTGAGCTGTGGAGGGAGTTGGCCATTCGTGTGGCAGACGGAGCGTTCAGGACACCGTGGGGTGGTCCGTCGATGGGAGAGGAGCCTCGGCTGTCGTCACCCTACCTTCGCGCGCCGAGCCCGGCGGAGGCGCCTGTGATGTCGCCGAGGTATGTACCGGCATTGTTGATTGGGAGAGAGGACATACCTTGGTCGCCGGTGATGTTCAAGGGCCATAGTGCGATGCCGGTAGGGTGGGACTTTTGGTGTGAGCATATGTTGGAGACACCGGTGAGGGCGCAGGTGTTGCAGGCACTAGGGCTGTTACCGGCGATCAATGTTACGGCGAGGGGGCTGGAGTTATATAGGGATACGCCAGGGATGACCCGATTGCTGGCAAGATGGAGCACGCAGTCGCATACGTTCGTGACCGAGTTCGGGGAGATCGGGCCGACGTTACTCGATGTGTTGATGCTGACAGGGCTGCCGATACACGGGGAGGTGGATGCACGGGTGACCCGGCTGAGCGGGGAGGAGCGGTTGTTGCAGACGCAGCTACTGGACATTTTGGCGGAGACGAAGAGGCACCGGAAGGGGACGTACGGTGGGTGGCTGTGCCAGTTCTACGGCACGCCGCAGGCGAGGACAGGCCAGAAGTTGGGCAATGCTGCCCAGTTCGTGATGGGTCCGTATCATGGCAGCGATCGGTACGAGTTGGTGGCGTTTTTGGCGATGTTCTTATCGAGGTAAATTTTGTACTGTCGTGTGATTATTCGTGAATATATCGTATGTCCTGCTTGCCCTGTAAAACGTCAAACTGACATATGTTGCCGGTCGTTGTTTGCAGGTTTGTGTTTGAGGGGACACCTGAGGATGGCATTTCCCCGAGGGTGTTTCCCTTGGCCATTCGGATGGCGCAGGGAAGGCGGGTCGGCTTGGCTCCGGTGTACTTGGGCACGTTATACTCGCGGCTAGATCAGTTCGTGAATGACGTGAAGCGGTCGTATGGTCGGTATCAGGTGGCGACGTACGTGGACTGGATGTTTTTGCAGAGGTACCTGTACGAGTGCTTTCCAGGGTACCGTCCTGACGGATACCCACTCGCACACCCGTCACCGACGATGGGGACAGTGACCCGTCCAGGCAGGTCACGGCAGGTGGCGTTGTGGTGTAGCGGGTCTCGGGCTTTTGCTTGGGCAGGCATCAGGAGGCCGGGGTGCCCGTTGGCACAGATTCTAGACAAACGGGGGGAATGTGAGCGACGGCCCTATATGGAGATGCATGCGTCATATGGTACGCCGCCATGGCTGCACGTGCAGGAGGTGACGACAGATCTGAGCCGGAGAGGCGAGCTAGCGCCAGGACAGCTGGCGCTATTGGTCGCGTATTTTCCCGGCTGGCTCCCGGTATTGACAGATGATGGCGGGAAGCCCGCCGAGTGCTGCTATTATGTGGCGAGGTATTGCCCGGACCGTCTGTCGTTGGCGTTCGGGTACGATCTAGAGCCCCCATGCGGTTATGACAGCCCTTGCAGTGTGGCGACGGCTTTTGGGTATACACTATATGACAGAGCCCGCGAGTGGCCGGCACCGACGACAGAGTGGAGGCAGCCAGGGACAGAGGTGGCAGGGGCGGTGACCGCGGATTATGCGCATTGGTGGGAGCGACTGCGAGGGAGCTGGGCCGGATGGCTGGCACAGCCGTCAGGCACACGTCGACAGGTAGATGTGTTCGCATGTGACCGAGCCCTGAGTTTGATATCGGCCACAGTCGCGAGGCAGTGCGGGATGCTGTCACTGGTGACCGGGAGTTCTGTTCCGAGCTCGGAGAGGGAGGCGGAGGAGGATGCCGTAGAGTTGGGGGACGCTGCTCCCGGGGAGGACCGTGGGGAGGAGCCTATTGCCGAGGTGCCGAGGGTGCCGGGGGCCGGCAAGGGGCCCTTGTCGGCATTGCGAGTGGGGATGATGGAGACAGCTCGTCAGGCTAGTGCTGGTACCTCAGCCCCACACCTATCAGGGGCGAAGAGGCCGCGCGACGTATTAGAGGAGCTAGACTCTGAGGTTTGCTTCTGTCCTTTCTTTTTGTCGTATAAATATGGTTTGCATATTGCTCATAATCTGTGAACTGACAGCGGTTTTGCCAGGGGGACGAGGAAGAGGCGGTCGCGGGGGGAGCGAGGCCGAGACTGAGATCGCAGGCGAGGAGGCTATGGCAGCCGAGGCCGGCAGATTAGTTGACAGTGACGAGACCGAGGCCGTTGAGCTATTGACGGCCAGTGTGCCGAGGAGGGTGAGCCCATTGCCTGCTACTGAGGAAACGGTGGGGGCACTATACGGCGGAGAGGGGAGCGATACGGTGATGTTCGACATTGACGAGGACTGGTGGACAGGCATGGAGACGCAGGTTGTGGGAGGTGATGGTGGCGAAATGGCGGAGCCTGAGTCTGTTGTTGCTGCCTCGATTCGTGAGCGAGAGACACCGGTTCAGGCCGTGGTGGTGCGACGGCATGACACATTGCCGGAGTCCGTGGTTGAGGTCGGAGCTACTCTTCTGGCGATGCACTCAGCCACGATTGGGGCGCAGAGGGCGGGTGGGATGTCGGAGATTTCTGCAGCGGGCGGCAGTGGCGCGACAGTCGGAGATATGAGTAGAGGATCCTCGAGCGGTCAGGTGGATGTGGCAGCTTGGGGGGGCCTCCAGCTACCGGCGGAGACTGTGCGCCGGTTAGAACTGGTGAAGGCAGCGTTCCCGCAGACATTCGAGAGCGTGGTGGTAGAGAACCCAGTACTACGGATGTGGGTGTCTGCAGGGTTTATGGAGTGGTTGCTGCCGTTCGCCAGTGTGCCGTCGTCGGGTTGGACTGCAGAGTTCGTTGCTCGGTCGCTTTCAGAGTTCGCTCCGTTCACATCGCTAGGTATGCAGCTGGACTGGCTAGCAGATTTCTTTAGATCGAGGAGCGTCAGCCACGATATGGATGAGAGGCGTGCAGTCGTGGTTATGCGGGAGATGTTGCTGGAGCGGCGCCGCACAGGATTAGAGGCAGAGCGGTCAGAGATCACGGCAGAGTTGGCCGGGATTGACATGCAGGTGGCAGAGATAGAGAGACAGCTTGTCGATTTGCAGAGGCAGTTGTCCGATCTACAGAGGCGGCGAGGTGAGGTGGACGGGCGAGAGTCAGAGCGGTTAGGGCGACAGGCCGAGCTTGATGCTGGATGGTCAGAGGTACAAGCGGAGCGGGAGGTACTTCAGGCATTCAGCTCCCACCCAGTTGCATCGCTGTTGTCTAGACTTTCCTAGCTTGTATGTTACTTTGCCGTAGTTGTAGTGCTTAACGACGGCTAGTAAACGTTTGATGTATATGTACATATTTTCGATGGTCTCGGCTTATTGTATGTTATGTTCGGTTGCTCTCTTCTTTTTTCTCTCTTTTTTTTTGAATGTCTTGCTTGTTTCGGTTACTTGTGAATGCTCTCCCATTCCCGCTCGTAGAAAGTGACTTAGGAAGCATAGGTTGAGAATGAGTGCCAGCTGGGCAGAAGTTGAGGTAACAGCATGACTTTGTATTGATAGGACGCGGTACAAAACACCGTTACATGACTAGTGTAGAACGCTACACAGATCAACAAAAAAATACAAGTCTGCAAGCAATGTCGCATGTACAAAAATGCTACGAGGGCGCGTTCTATGACGCGACTACACATAATACTTCTTCAGGTAGCGGCCGTTGATGGGGGCCGAGACCTGACCGTCGTCGTGGTTGAGCAGGAGGTACGAGCCATTAGTGCGGGCTTCGTGCACCGTGAAAGGGCCCTCCCAGTTTGGCGTGAATTTAGGAGCTGACATGTTGGCCCGCACATGCTTGGCAGCTTGAAGAACAAGGTCGCCCTCGATAAACGAACGTGGCTTGACGGTCTTCCCATAAGCTTTCGTAAGCTGCTCATGATACTTCTTCATGCGGCGCAGGGCCGTGGCTCGTCGTTCGTCGAGGCCGTCAAGTGCCGCCAGCCGGGCTGCTTCATCTCCGAGACTGCTGCTTAGGGAAAGTCGAGCCGATGGTTCTGCGATCTCGGCAGGTACCACACACTCGTCCCCGTAGACGAGAGAGAAGGGCGTGGCCTTTGTCGCTGTGTGCATGGATGTTCTGTAGGCCCAGAGTGCCAGATTCAGTTGTTCGGACCACGACCGGTCGGCGTCATGCACCATTCGCGATAATACTCGTAGCAAAGTCTTGTTGGACGCTTCAGCTTGACCATTACCTTGCGGGTAATAGGGAGTTGATGTGGCATGGCTGATGTTGTACCTTTCCATGAGAGCTCGAACCTCTCGGTTAATGAATGGGGTGCCATTGTCAGATATAATACATCGAGGGATGCCGAAACGACAGATGACGTCGCGTAAGAAGTTGGAAACGGCACCTCCCGTGGCTCTCCGCAGAGGTACGGCTTCAACCCACTTCGTAAAGCGTTCAGTAGCAACCATGATCCATGAATGGCTTCTGGACGGCGGGTGGATGGGGCCGATGAGGTCGAGGGCCCAAGAATGAAATGGCCAAGGTGCTGAGATCATGTGCAAGTCGGATGCTGGCGAGTGTATCCTGTCGGCGTGCCGCTGGCAGGGTTGGCAGCGTCGGACATGCGAGATGGAGTCGGATTCCATAGTCGGCCAATAATACCCCAATCTTAGTAATTCTGCATACAGCTTCTGGGAGCCTTGATGTTCACCACAATCACCATTGTGTACTTCGTTAATGACTTTGACCACTTGGGCACCTTGCAAGCATCGCAGGGTGCGTCCCGAAAATCCCTTGCGAAATAACTCGCCTTCCGTCACAAAATACCTGACTGCCTTGCGCTTGATGGATCGTGCTGAGCCGCGGTCAGGTGGTAGAATCCCGTGGGATAGATACTGGATGAAAGGCTGGCGCCAGTCACCCTCGATGTCAATGACAAGAGCTTCGGCACCGTCGGGTGCATACAGGCACTCGGGACAATCCTTTTGTATATCCGAGGCGTCCTTGGCCATGGATGGCCAATATAATCCCATACGCTGGAGGCGACGATACAGAGGGGGACCGTCGAAGCCACAACACTTCTGGTGGCCGAGCTGTAATTTGTGTTTTGCCTCTTCCGGTGCCAAACATCTTGCTAGAGTGCCTCCGGGACACCGCCTGTATAAGACATCTCCCATCATTGAAAAGTCTGTAAGGGTGGAGGCATGAGCAAGAGATGGCGCTTTAAGTTTGTCGATGATAGGTTGCCTCCAATCGTCCGCAGTAACGTCCCTCGGGACTAGGTTCAGTGCTGTGCATGGTTCCATTCTCTTGACGATGGTTAGCATCCGTTGTTCACCATCGACCTCTATCTTTGACGCGATCGTGGCCAAGCAGTCCGCATGTCTGTTGTGGCACCTATTGTGATGTTCATACTGGACATGACCGAGTCTTCCTTCCAAGTGTTGCACCAAGGCACGATAAGGTGCCAAGGCTGGTTCTTTGACCGCGAACTCCCCGTCCGCCTGCTTCATGACCAGATTTGAATCTCCTTTCACACACAGCGCCTTAGCCCCCATACTGACGGCGATCATGAGGCCAATGACAAGTGCCTCGTATTCAGCTTCGTTGTTAGACACCGGGAATGCAAGTTTGAAGGATAATGAAGTGGTAACACCGTCTGGTGCCCGCAAGACTATGCCGGCACCCCCTTGCCGGAGGGGCGTGCCATTGGGGCCTTTGCTAGTGGCAGAGCCGTCGAATTCAAGCGTCCACAGTCCATCGATGTCGGTGATGAGGGCTGTCTCCTCCCCCGGCAGTTGATCCGATATCGGTTCACATTGTTGGCGTGGGAAGAAGGCCAGGAGGTCTGCGAGTGCTTGGCTCCGCAGAGCTGTAGGATTCTTGATAGATAAACCGAATTCGGCCAACAGCAGCAACCACCGTGTGAGTCGGCCAGACAGGGCGGGACGTGTAAGCATGTAACGGAGCGGGTCAGCCTTGGTGACGAGTGTGATCTGATGCGCTAGAAAGTAATGTCTGAACTTCTGTGAGGCGTACACCAAGGCTAGACAGTGTTTCTCGAGCTCGGAGTAGTTGGCTTCGGGCCCTCTGATCACTCTACTGAGGTAATAAACAGGACGCTCGACACCTTCGACTTCTTGGGCAAGCAAAGCCCCGATGGATCTGGGTGTGGAAGTCAGGTAGAGTAGGAGTGGGATGCCCCGTTGTGGTACGACCATGGTTTGCGGTGACATGAGGACCGCCTTAATCTGTTCAAATGCTTGCCGTTGGGGCGCGCCCCAATTCCACGGTGCGCTTTTACGCGTCAAGTGTTGAAATGGCGTAATGAGCTCGGCCAGTGCGGGTATGAAGCGTCGGAGGTAAGAGACCTTGCCGAGGAAGCTCTTCAGTTGCTTTGTGTTCTTGGGGGGGGGCATTTCTTGGATGGAGGCTGCTTTCGAGGGGTCAACGTCGATGCCCTGTCGACTGACCAAGAACCCGAGGAACTTGCCGGAGGAGACTCCGAAGGCACATTTCAATGGATTCATCCGCATGTTATACTGGCGGCAACGATCAAAGACCGCTTGAAGGTCGGTGAGGTGATCACTTTCCTTCCTGGATTTGATAATAAGATCGTCGACATAGTCTTCCACAGTATGGTGTATCATGTCATGGAATATTGCTGTCATAGCCCTTTGATACGTAGCACCCGCATTCTTGAGGCCGAAAGGCATAACTTTCCAACAAAAATTACCCATAGGAGTGCGGAAGGCTGTCTTGGCGCTGTCGTCGGGGTTCATGCGAATCTGATTATAACCTGCGAACCCATCCATGAAAGATAAAGTTTCATATCCGGCGGCGGCCTCCGTGAGCATGTCGATATTGGGTAGTGGAAACTCGTCCTTGGGGCACGCCCTATTCAAGTCCCGAAAGTCGATACAGACGCGGACTTGGCCATTCTTCTTTTGTACAGGGACGACATTAGCCAGCCAAATAGGGTGAGTGATAGGTTCGATGAAGCCTGCGCGCAGGAGGCGTTCAATCTCTTGTTTGATTTTCAATTCGAGCTCGGGGCGGAATGTCCGCGGGTGCTGTCGGCTAGGGATAGATCCGGTAGCAATGTTGAGATGGTGTGTGACTAAGGCAGGATCCAGTCCGGGCATCTCATTGTAGCTCCATGCTAAGACATCACGATACTCGTGTAGGAGGGAAACCAATTCCTCTCTTCGGCCGGGGGCGAGTTTTGTGCCAATGTAGGTGTGCCGCGGTTCTTCGCCCGGGTCGGCCAGGTTGATTTCTTCAATATCTTCAGCCTGAGGTCGAGGGCCATCCTCATAGCAAGGTGGTGCCGCGCCGGGGGTGAGGTCAGGATCTGGCTGGCAATGCTCGGCCGTGCGGCACCATTCAGTCTCTCCAAGGGGGTCGGGGTCGAGGGGGTCTGAGGAGGGACCGCCTGGAGCCCCTGCATACCGTCATAATTGATAGATGATCTTGCCGTCCTTGACGATACGTCGAAAGGCCGGCTTAGCCTTTTGCTTCTTGGACTTGGGGGAAGAAGGGGGGAATTGGTCGTGGCAGCAGGCGGAAGCGGTGGGGTTGACCCATTATTCTTGTTACTTCTCCCGGTTTTGTCCTTGGGAAGCTTGTCCCCGCACAGCTCATCCCAGGTCGGCAGCCTGGTAGAATGTACATGAGTAGCATTCTCCCCATCCTCGGCGAAATTAGTGAAGAAGGAGGCCTCGGCGAAATAAGACTCGGCGCATTCAAAGGGGGCTTTGGTTGCAGGGATTGTCATTGCTACCTCATGTCCCGTAGAACCGGCTACCAGCTTCACACATTGATGGTATGTTGAGGGAACGGCCTTGTTGTCGTGGATCCATGGTCTCCCGAGCAGGAGGTGAAAGGCAGACTCGCTGTCTATTACGTGAAAAGTAGTGTCGCGACGGACAGTTCCGACCATGAGGTCGACGGTGATATGGCCGAGGGTCGACTGAGGACCCTGTCCAAAGCCGGTAATATTGACGGGGTCACGGATGATTTTCCTTGGGGGAATGCCGGCCTGTTGCAGGGTGATGAGGGGTATGATGTTGATCGAGGCGCCGCAATCAACCAAGGCACGACGGAAGCCCGTGCCATTAACAGTACACTCTAAAAACAGCGGCCGATTGTGATGCTCGATCGGCGGCGAGTCTTCATCCGAGAAGACTAAGGCCGTAGAGGGGATGTGACGTAATTCAGCCTGGGCGGCGAAGCATTCGGAACCGAGGCCGGTGGTGACCTCGAGCAGGCAATTGGAAAGGTAAGTCCGGGCGGCGGGTGAAAACCCCATTTCATCAAAAAAACTTTTGATCTTCGTCATCTGTCGAAGGGGAGGCATCGACTGCTTAGCTGGAGGAGGCACGAGGGTCAGTGTGGGCTCTGCCGGGGCTTCGTGGATTACAGGCTCGACATGGTCGGTGACAGCCATAAGGGCCTGGTGCTCCCTACTGTTGCGATGCGGTGGGTAGGGATCTTTGCGCACATCGTTATTTTTCCGTAGCTGCAGGTCGCCCGACGCTACCTTCCTTGCAAAGATGGTTCGCAGTGCATTGCAATCTTTGAGCGGATGGCCAAGGGCTCGATGGAAAGGACAGTAGGTGGGCCTGGCCTTTTCTTCGTCTGTGATATTGGTCCGCATTGGTGGCAGTTGGAAATTTTTGTCATGCGCCACCCATTCGGCCAAGAGTTCCTTCACTGTATTCAGGTCACAGGGATAGTTAGGTGCGGGTCTTTGTTGCCTTCGCTTGTCGGAGCCTTGGTTCACATCTGGAAGCCGACGCTTGAAGCCTGCATAGTTGTTGTTGTCGTTGCTACGTTGAGTGATAGGTGCATCTGCTGAGGCCAACAGCGTACTTTGCGGTCGAGGCTTCCATGACTTGACAGGACCAACTGTCTCGTAAGTTCGTCGGGCTGCCTCCTTGAGGTGTCCCCATGACCTTAACTGTAGGTTCTC